>JAQMYF010000021.1:147524-158733 GCA_030014195.1 Neosilurus mollespiculum | reverse complement strand
ATTTACAGCACAATCTCCCCACCACTCATTTACAGCACAATCTCCCCACCGCTCATTTACAGCACAATCTCCCCACCGCTCATTTACAGCACAATCTCTCCACTGCTCATTTACAGCACAATCTCACCATGTCTCAATGACGACACAATGTCAAAATATCTCCTTTACTGCACAATCTTGCCATGTGCCATATATTGCACAATTTCACTGTCTCAATGATGGCACAGTCTCACCATGTCTCATTCATGGCACAGTCTCGCCGTGTCTCATTTACGGCACAATCTCACCATATCTTTCGGACGGCACAGTCCCACCATGTCCTATTTTTGGCACAACCCCATCATATCTGATTTAAGGCACAATCTCACAATATCTTTTCTACGGCACAACCCTTCCATGTCTTATTTCTGGCAAAACCCCATCATGTATTATTTTTTTTACAACCCCACCAAGTGTCATTTAAAGCACAATCTCACCATGTCTTATTCATAGTTCATTTTCACCACCATCATAGTTGTCCTCTGTCCAAGCATGAAGTACAATTTCGTTAAAGTAAGGGGATTTCTTCCCAGTCTACCCATTGATTTTTTCACACTTTCTCCAGTTTCACAAGCTTAATCATCTAGTCTTATAAATTAATAAAATAACATTAAATGTTACATGTACGTGTTACAATAAGAAAACTCCATTTCGTGTTATAACAAAATATTTTCCCATTTTCACATGATGCATTTCACATTAAGCCCCTTTCAGAAACAACCTATTATTGTTGTTTTTGATACGAAAGTAGCGGAGCTTTGACAGACAGGACTGATGTAGGTAAGGGTGAGGTAGAGTTGAAAGTTGCGTAGTTGTGTTCACATATAAAATATGTGTTATACGTCTGTCATTGGAAAAATGGGTCTGTAAGTCAATCATATGATGTTCAGACATGAATGATGTGATTGTTGCAAGACAAAAAAACCTTTGTATGATATTCCTATGACACTCAGTGTATGTGTAGGTCCACCATTTGGCTTATCCTAATGTGGTTACGATACACATCGGTGTATAATGTAGTCCCTTGTATTTAATGTAGGACAAACATAGGACTGTTGTAAGAAAACTGTACAATTCTGAGTGGATCAGATAACCCTGTTTTTTGCTTCCCTAACTTTATTGTGATGATTTTATTTTTTCACACTTTGAAAATCTATTTTTTTAACATTTTTAAATCAGTGGTTTGCTTATTTTAGTATAAAATGTTCAATAACTTTGTAAAGTGATTCAACAATGAACACAATGAGCAGGAGGGACAGGCGTCCATATTCTTTTGGTCATATAGCATATATTGGCAAATTCACACTAATGAGGTCGTCCTTTCAGAAGCAAATTAGTGTTGCAAATACGTGATCATTTGACTAATAAATAACATGTAAAGTTTGCTCCGGAAAGCAGGATAAATCTGTTGATTACATTTTCACATTTTAAAGAGTATCTTCAATGTTTGGAATATTTCTCAGGCCACAGAAAGATATACCTACAAATTCTGAGCTTTAATAATGCCTATGTGTCATTAAATTGAATAAGAAGTGAGAGAACTCTGCTGAATCGAGTCGATTTCTCAGGGAAGTGGCAGAATGTGGGTCTCTAACAGCACAGCACAGAGATGATACAGTTAAACTGGGCTTTTCTGGAATATTTCTTTCACCCAATACTTTTTTCTAAGTACATTACAAAATCATTCTGTCTTCTGTAGACTTCTTTATAATCAGATGAGGATTTGAGATGCAAAAATGTCCCTGATTTGAATTCCACTGAGAACCTATGGAGTGTCATCGAATAACACCAAATCAATCCGTCAAATTGATGCTACATTTGAATATTGTTCAAAACCATCAGCCACGCTGCTCTGTAAATAACCAGCATCAGCATCGACCATTAAAAAAAAAATTACTCAACCTCTATCTGTGATTCCTTCACCCCTACCCTATGGTGGATGTAAAAAAGCCACTTAATCCTAATTGGGGTTGTGGGGAGGCTGGCGCTCATCTCAACTGACTCTTGGCGAGGGCAGAGTACACCCTGAACAGCTTGCCAGGCCCTCGCTGTAAAATTATTATTACTATTAATAATAATAATAATAATAATAATATTACAAATAAAATGAACTGCAAATATTAAACTGCTTCTTTGTGTGTGTCGCCACGCCCTGGTCGCTTTTTATGCAAATCTAACTTTACATATTTCATAAACACACCTATCACTTATTTGAATAGGCTGTTTAAAGACGGGTAATTTGCATCAGACTTTAATCTTTTTAAAGACAAAACCAGCCCCGTTTTGTCAGACAGTGGACAGTTTCCCCGCAGAGAACTGATTGCAGATCAGGTTGCAGATTTTTACTGAAGGTTTTCTCTTAACGGCATTAGTGATGGAGAAGTGTCTGTTTACAGTTTTGCTTTTTACAGGTAAGAGCCAATATTTTCTGCCTGTTTTTAGCGCTTGGTGACGAACAAACTTCCCCATAATGATAAACATTTAGGGACGACGTTTAGCTACTGTGTACATGCAATAATAAAATCCTTCTTTATCATCCACCATTTCAACATGAGACATTTAGAAAGTAAGATGTTCTAAATTATTTTCTATAGCAGTATATCTCATCCATGACATTCACCGAACAGTAGCTGAATAACTGTTTTAGTATAAACCGCACAGGACCATTAATGTAGTGCAAACTCATTTTTTAATGCACAGATTTAAATATTAAGCTTATTTAATGTGGATGATTATATTTTTCTTTATGTCTTTTTAGAACTCATTTGCTGACAATATTCACTGTCCATGTATAATGTGGTGATCGCAATAAATAAGTAACAAAGACTGTAATTTGTTGGCAAACTGCAAATAATAATTAAATAAATTATAGGCATGCTGTGATAAGGATTTATTCACATTTTAATCATGAAATTTCCTTGACTTTTCCCAGATTTCTATAGGGCTTCTCGATTAGGGTCACAGGGAGATGCTGGAGCCAATCTCAGCTGGCTTTAGGTCTCCGATCTATCACAAAGCTAATGCAGAGGCAAACAACTATTCACATTCGTATTCACTCCCTATGGGAAATTTTGGTTAGCCAAATTAATCAAGATTAATAATAATGCTTCCTGTCTATAATTTTAAGATTGTAAATATATAGGACAGATCTATTGGTTAGGTTAAAAGATTTAAAATGGTCATTTTATTTCAGCAGTAAGTTGAAGCAATTGTTACTAATACATGGTATACATAATAATAATAATAATAATAATAATAATAATAATAATAATAACAATAATAATAACAATAATAATAATAATAATGATAGCAATTGGTGGCATGGTGGCACAGTGGTTAGCATGTCCACCTCACAGCAAGAAGCACCCGGGTGTTCTCCCGGTGCTTGCATGGGTTTCATCCAGGGAACTCCGGTTTCCTCCTACAGTCCAAAAACATGCAAAGTAGGCTAATTGGCTGTTTCAAATTGCCCTTAAATGTGAGTGTGAATGTCAGGGTCCAGTGCACCTCAGCACATATTAGGTGAGACCGGATTTTAGCAATTTAGCATGTGAAAATTTTTATTCTCAAAATTGTAAATATGGTCACATGACCCTAAAATATGAAGAAGATGCTTATGTGTGGGAAAAAAGGATAACAGGACAACAGATGACAAACCTATTAAAAAACACAGCTGAGATCAATGGGTGTGGAGTGCTGTGTAATCCAGGTGTGTAAACAAGTGTAAGAGCAATAGGAGCAGAATGCCATTGTATCGCTCTAATATGGTCAATTTTAGTAAAAAATTACAAAATATATGCTTTTTGTTCATCCCCATGTTACAAGTTTGAGGTCCAAGGGGTGGGTGCATATTAAGCAGCAACACATTTAAAAGAAGCGCATATTAACGAGATTCTACTGTATTTGTAATAATAATAATAATAATAATAATAATAATAATAATAATAATAATAATAATTTCAGTACATTTATTTTTTTTTGCTTAAGCTAAAGTATGGAGACCTGAAAGGGACATGGAGAGAAAAACTTAAGGAGGAGGGAAAAAATTGTTCAAGATCTGGTTACATCCATGGATATCTGGGTCAATCTGGCAGACTTGTATATGTTTATGTTTGAGGTTAAATTAAAAGAAAGAAAATTATACATTATAATGTCTTCAGGTCTCTCTAACTATGGATACTGAGCGTGACGCAGAAGCTTACAGTGGTAATTCAGAATTATACAGTTCATTCTAAAGCACAATGTTGGCACACTTGCTCAATCACATATGAATATATTTGTTATGCATGCACACACACGCACTCACGCACACACATACACACACATACATACATACATATACACACACACACACACGCACGCACACACACCCACATACACACACACACACACACACATACATACACACACATACACACAACCACACACACACACACATACATACACACACATACACACAACCACACACACACACACACACACACACACACACACACTGAGCAATGAACCATTTTCCAGCATTTTGAAATGCTTGTTTTTGCTGCCACATTTTTCACTTGTGTGGGTTTCCTCTGGTTATTTCAGTTTCCTCCAGCAAAGACATGCACATTAGCTCAGTGGTGTAGTCTAAATCTCATGCATGTGAGAAGTTGTTTGTGTTTGTATTAATCCTGTAATCTATTGGTTACCTGTTCAGGTGAACCCGGCCTCTCACCTGCATACAGTTTTTCGCTCCAGCCTCCCCAATAACCCTGACAGATGCAGTACAGATAATGTAATAAAAAAATAAAACTCTCCTCCACAGGATTCATCCCTCTAGTTCTGCCTTTCGCTCGTGAGTACCACCTGATCCAGCAGCCAAAAAACTGGAGTGATGCTCAGGCTTTCTGCCGCTCCAATTTTGATGACCTGGCTACTATTGAAACTGCTACTGACATCATCAAACTTCAGAATGAATCACAGCTTCACCAATTCACTTCCAGTGCTTGGATTGGACTGTACACAGAACTCAGCGGCTGGCACTGGACCCTGGCAAATGAGCCACTGAGCGTGGCACAATGGCATTCTTCACAGCCTACAAATGGGAACAGCGTGTGTGTCATACTTAGTTACTATGCTGGTTGGTGGAACGTAGGTTGCACAGACTCTAGAGCTTATATATGCTTTGATGGTGAGAAACAACATCTTGTTAATTTTGTAATTATTTCACAATATATTGGAAACATTGTGCCGCTATGCTGAAGCGCTATAAAAGTGAAAACAATCTAATAATTATGAAAAAAAAAGACAGAAAATAGAAGGCCCTGCGATGGCCTGGTGAGCTGCCCAGGATGTACTCTGCCTCAGCCACAGTCTGCTGAGATGGGCGCCAGCCTCCCCGTGACCCTAATTGGGATTAAGCGGCTCAGAAAATGAATGAATGAGCAATTAGAAGTGTACTTATAGTGTGTAAGGAACCTCCGCCACACGGCATGAATAATGAAGTACATAGGCCCTATAAGGGTACTGGATTAATTACCCATGTGCTTGTCCAGCGGTAAGTTCTATAGTATGTGGACGTGCCCAAATTAGCAAAAAGAGCCCTCTCTCATTTGAGGAATTTATGAGATGGCTGGGGTTTGACCTATTACAGTCACTCAAGGTCAAAGATAATTGTCTCATTTGAACGTCCATATCTGGCTTCCGTCCATATCAGTATTTTTTTTTTGCCGTGATCTGACCTTGACGTTCCAAAAACAAATCATCTCTGGGACTCAGGTAGGGTAGAGTCCCCACCAAGTGTGGTGAAAATGTGTGCACAGTAGTGATCAGGATTTTGTTGACAGTCGAACAAACAAACAAACGCAGATTATACAACACCTCCGCCAAAACTCTGATTATTTATCTTTATTAACTTGGGAAATGGTTCTGTGCTGATCTGCTTTCAAGTGTTGGTGTAGGTTGATCTCCAGACCTACAACTGCTGTGAAGTACACAAAAATAATGAAATTATTGGCCCCGGTAATAAACCCGTCTTTCTTAGCTCAAAAACACAAGAATGTTTCAAATATACTGTATATACCTATAAAAAATATCCTGTGGAAAAAATTACTTTATTCTTACTAATATTTTTAACTCTTACAGCGACATTAACTGGCAATAGTAGGTACATATTCTACAGTTCTGGGCTGACATGGCAGGACGCTCGGAGCTACTGCCAACAGCATCACACAGACATGGCTTGTGCGAGAACCTCAGCAGAAAACACAATCCTCCTACAAACAATGTCACAGGCACTTGGGTTTATTTGGCTCGGACTGTTCCGAGAGCCCTGGAAGTGGTCCGACGGTACCAACATGTCCAGCATATGCCCATGGATCAGTGGATCACCTGATAACACCCAAGGAAATGAAAACTGCGGCTATTTTGTGAACAGTCAGACTTCTGATGCGCAGTGCTCAAACGTCATGCCTTTCTTCTGCCAAAAAAGTGAGCTGAGATTTGAATATAGTGTCAACAATTTTTGTTTGAAATAATTTTGATGTTTATTTGTACATTTTGTGGGGTTTTTTTTGCACACAGTTCTCTATCCGACAATAAAACAAAGCATCAAAGTGAAGGTCAGGTCTAACCAGGATGTGAATGATCCTGCGGTAAAGGCGGCCATCTTGGGGAAGGTGGGTTTCATCCTCCACTATTACAGGTTTTTATAAAACATAATATCATTTATCGTTCATTTTCTAAGCCGCTTAATCCTATTTATGCTTACGGGGGGGCTGGTGCCCTTCTCAGCTGACTCTGGGCAAGGGCAGTGTGCACCCTGAAAGCTTCCCAGACCATTGAAGGGCAACACACTTACAAACATTCACACACTCACACTCACACCTAGGGGTGATTTGAAACAGCCAATTAGCCTACTGTGCATTTTTTGGACTGTGGGAGGAAACCGGAGTACCTGGAGGAAACCCATGCAAGCACAGGGAGAATATTCAAACTCCTCACAGAAACGCCACGAGCCCGGGAATCAAACCCAGGCCTTCTTGTTGTGAGGTGGACGTGCTAACCACTACACCACCATGGCGCCCAAGAGCATAATATCAATGTATAATAACAGTAAAAACACCTGAGGGTGGTAACTGTAACTCCACTTCAATATGTTTCTTATATTACTGTAACTGAAGATCCTGTGGTGTTTTATATTTAATAACTAATACACAGCAGATGTACAGTGTAAATAAAACTGGGGAAATATCTTCATAAGATTCTTCAGGAATTTATTATGAGAGCAGTATTTCCACCCTGCCTTGTTCAGGATTTTAAAATCATGTTCTGTTCTTCAGATCAAGCAGAAGTTAGAGGAGCACGGAATGGCTGAGAACACCACCGTGAAATTTAAAGAGAAGCCAAACGGTGTCGTTTTCACAAAGCAAAGGAACAACGCACAAGGCAGCGATGGAAAGTGTGATCTCTAAGCCTTTAGCAGGGGCTCAAATTTCATATTTTTTTCAGGTACAATTCCGCAGCACAGATTTATTTTAGTGAAAGAAGTTTAAAAAGATATATATATATATATATATACTGTTAAAGAAAAAATCAGATGTTCATCATCTTCAAGCTTACTTTTAGATAAATTACTAATAGAGAATGAGCACTGAGAATATCCAGAAATGTTTAATCCTATAAGGGTCACGGGGTGAAGGCAGGGTACACCCTAAACAGCTCACCAGTCCTTCACAGAGCCAACACACACACAAACATGCACACACACAATCGCCCCCAGGAACAATTTGGAAAAATGTGCATGTCTTTGGACTGTGGGAGGAAACCGGCATGCCCGGAGGAAACCCACACATGCACAGGAAGAACATGCAAACTCCACACAGGGACTTGAGCCCAGGGCCTTTTTGCTGTGAGGCGTACGTGCTAACCTCTGCGAACATCTATCTCTCTCTATCAGTTTATTACTAGCTATTATTTATTTATCTATAGTTTTAGTACTAATTATTTATTTATTTGTTTGTTTGATTATCTAATTATGTACTTATTTGTTCATTCATTCAACCATTTATAAATCGATTTATTGTTTTATCTATCTATTACAATCTATTCATTTATTTATTTGCTTGATGGATTATTTTCCTTTCTCTGAACTCACTTAACTTATTATTTTTGCAATCTATTTATTGCCATCTATTACTTATCTCTGTGCTTATTCATTTATCTCTCTCTCCATCCATCTATCTATCTATCTATCATGGATTGAATTATTTGTTTCTTTGTTCTTTGTTTTGCTGTTTATTCATTTGTTTACTCATATGGGTCTGATCATGGAACTGGCACATTTCCAACTACCCCACTACTACTACTACTACTTCAAACCTGAATAAATATTTCCATGTCCAAGTTTATATGTTAATGAAAGCATCAAAATCTTTTGTGCATGCCTGGGAGATAATACCATAAAAATATGTACATATGGTGAATACAATTTTTGCAATAAAGTATGTCCATTCCTAGTTTACACCATTTTCACGCTCAAGTGAAACTTGTGACAAGTGAAAGACCTCGTTATTTTCATTTTCTGCTGAGCCTCTGCTAAGGTCTCCGCAGGTACACTAACAACATGAAACGGAGCACAGGTGCATGCACAATGAACCACGGAATTTGAATGTGCATGGCAAAATTTGTAAATAAGCACCAGGCGTAAACCGGGAAAGATGATTTACGTAACTTTTCCTGTTCATGTTACGTACTGTATCTTGTGCATCCACCGATCACTGATGTATTGGCATTTATTGACTACAGATTATAGAGAAAAGTTGAACATATCAAGACTATCAACTGGCGTAGTGTAACTAATGAGACGATTATTAGCTAAAGCTATTTTAGTGAATAGAAGGCCATTCATTCTGTCCATGTTACATTCTGCTGATAAGCTAATAATGTTGTTCCTCCAAGGAATATTATAATGCATCTACCATGGTTTAATGCATATTGGTCTAAAAGATTAAAAATGGGAAAAACTATTTTTTCTAAATGTGCAAAAGATTTCAAGTCAGTGTCACACATTTCAGACCAGTTTCATGATCAGACCCACATCTAAATCTATGTAATACTATCTATTATTTATTAATTTATTCCGTTTTTGTTTATTTATTCAATCATTTGCATGTTTAATTGTTAGTATTTACTATTTGTTTATTTATTCATTCATTTATCTATATATGTATCCATTATTTTTTTTGTTTGCTTGTTTGTTTGTTTATTATGATTCTTCTATTTCTTCAACATTGTTAATCCCATAAAACGGTCGCCAGCTTGATCTGCAAAGAATATACCATCGACCGGAATGATTTAAGCTGTTAAAGGTGATTTTCAGCCATTGTTCTGTCATATCTGTGATTTGTTTTTTTGGTTTTTTTTGTTTCTATGAATTAAAAAGTTTAGGTGAACAAGCTCTGAGAGTGGTGATTCAATAACTTCTGCCAGAGGTAGTTTTGGGAGTTCTTCCCACGTGAAGATGACTCCTTCTGTGCAGGGTCAAAGGAAATGAGTACTATTGCATCACTTCTCTGAAGAGCCCAACATCCAAAATGAGAAGCGTAGCATCACCCACAGGTCAGGCAGGGGATTCCACCTTCAGATGTGGGCGGACCATGATCCTGCCTGTTGTGCCTGCACTGACCTCTCTCCTCGTGAGCATGCGTATGATCGGTTTCAAAGTTCTTTGCTGCCTCATGGCATACTTCTTGCCATATTTTTTGGTTCATGACCTGAATCTCACGCTCCTTTAAAGGACAGAATCCTGATGGCATCCTACTCATGGCATCATCATGACACCTTCATGAAATGCAACACAGGGATGAGTGCATTGCACAGGCAAGAAGAGAGTATGTATGTGAGAAAAAGAGGTGTGTGTGGGTGTGTACTTGTACTTGCTACATATTGAGGACCAGAACATATTTTGGCGAGGGAGGGAGGAGATTATTGGGAAATGAGGACATTCTGTGGCTTCTATACCTGGAGGTGGCAGTTGAAGATCCAAGTGTGGTGTAGGAGGTCCCAATGTCAAGTCAACACATCACCAGTTGTGATTTTGGTCAGCACATACTCTGCTTCCTTTAGCAGTGATTTTTCTCAATCTATGCAGGATTCAGTCCGAATACTATCAGAGTCCTACTTCTGACACCTCGTTAAACCTTTGCACCAAGTTCTGTGTTATTGGTGGAAGGAACATCCTGGAAGCTTCCTTTCTAAAGATCTACTGACACCAATGAAGGGCAAAACTTGGAATCCTCAACTAACTCACCTATATTTGAAGGTCTGGAGAGTAAGGTCTGGATACTCTATAAGAGTATACTGGCAACCAAATTTGTTCTATGAATAAAATGGGTGAATGTAATCCAGCCTATTTTGGCACAATAATAACTCACCCACTTTGGTGCTGCAGAGAAGCAGTTTGGTCCTGTTGCAGTTTCTATTCCACACATACACATGGGAATTTATAGTAGTAACTTGCAAACATGTCAACAGGAATTAATAATGCTAATATTAACACAATAGGTGTTTTGTTTTTAATAAACATTTTATTAAAATTCATTTTCTTCAATCATTTCTTTACATTCCTGAACTAAATTTACATAACCTCTTTGGTAGTAAAAATATTTGCAACACAAATTTGCTTCTGCAAGGTCAACCGCATGAATGTGAAACTGCCAAAGGAATTTTTTTTTTTATCCAGCCTAATGTATTCCATTATGAAGTTATGTTGAATTGATATTAAATAATCATTTGTGACACTTGGAAAGCGTTCTAAATCAGTGGTTTGATGACTTTAATGTAAAAAGCATACTAACTTTGTACAGCGTTTCAGCAGGGAGCATGAAGCGCAGGAGGAACAGGGGTCCATATACTTTAGGTCATATAGTACATATTGTCAGTTTCACACTGATGAGGTCGTCCTTGCGGAAGAAAATTAGTGTTGCAAATATGAATACATCTAACTAACATAGAATTGATGTAAATTCAGTTCTAGAAAGCAGGATAAATCTGTTGATTACATTTTCACATTTCACAGAAAAGTTATGTTTGGAATATTGCACAGGCCACAGAACGTTATACCTACAAATTATGAGCTTTTTAAAAACATTATCCAGCGCGTATGTGTCATTAAATTGAATAAGAAGTGAGA
>JAQMYF010000021.1:52182-71284 GCA_030014195.1 Neosilurus mollespiculum | reverse complement strand
GATCATTACTCAGCATTTTGAATGAGGTTTGCCCTATTTAAACATCAGACATTTAGTTTGGTGTGTTCCTGACTGTTAAAGTGAGAGTAAGCACCACGGTGGGAGCAAAAGAACTGTCTGAGGCCTTCAGAAAGAAAACTGTTGCAGCTTATTAGTCTGGAAAAGTGACTTGAAACGGGCTGTACATGTAAGAGATCCCTCAAACATCTCACAGATGAAACAATTCTGCATTGAGGCGTGGGGCAAACTTTCATCAGACAGATGTCAGAGACTGGTAGACAGCTACAAGAAGCATCTCACTGCAGTTATTTCGGCTAAAGGGGGTAACACTAGCTATTAGAGGGTAGGGTGTCCTAACTTTTTCCTCAGGTAAAATATGTATTTCTGTAGGATTTCATTTTACAGAAGATCTTGAAAAGTCTTTTATTCAGTTTCAATTGTTCAGCGATATTACTCAGTATTGTTAAAAAATCCACAGGCTTTGATAGGGTGTCCCAATTTTTTCAGACGACTGTATCTTTGCTGGCCCTGCGATGGCCTGGCGAGCTGTCCAGGGTGTACCCCGCCCTTGCCCAGAGTCGGTTGAGATGGGCGCCAGCCTCCCCGCAACCCTAATTAGGATTAAGCGGTTTAGAAAATGAATGAATGAATGAATGAATGTATCTTTGCTTGCTTGGTATGGGACAATATGGGACAAGAGGTTTCTCTAGTTTTTTCAGTAGTCTTCTTCCTGGTCTTTATGTTGGTTTATGCTTTTTACCTACACAGATCCATCACAGAGCAGAAACTCTTAGCTTAGATGAAGAGTATTAGCTCCAGAGCTATTAACTGCTTAAATAATCAACCAAACGGGACACACCTGAGCAACAACACACTCCTGTCAGTCACACATACCGATGCGTAACAATGTCCATTCACTAATGATTATCAATATTTTATCTTCTGTTTTTTTAAGGATTATTATGGTTCTGTATCTGTTTAGAATAAGACAGTGTGACTGGAGAAAAGGTTTTGTGTTTGCTTGGCAGTGAGCAACGATTTGTAGAAAATGGGAAAGTCTGAAACAGAAGAAGGCTGACACATTGATACTCCTCATTACTCCTTAGTAAACAAATGGTTATATTTATTTATTTATTATACCTGGGAAGTGTATGGGTACCTTTAACAATTAAACTTTAAAAATTAATAATAATAACTTAATATTACTTATAACACACACACACACACACACACACACACACACACACACACACACATATATATATATATATATATATATATATATATATAGATAGATAGATAGATAGATAGATAGATAGATAGATGTTATGGTACATATAATAATAATAATAATAATAATAATAATAATAATAATAATAATAATAATAACAATAATGTATATTTTTAAAAACTATTACATCTCTGAAGACCTGTATTATAAAGTAACTTACTTAAAGTCTTAACTTTTATCCAGATATCAGTTTAAGATCAATTTTAACCACAGAAATAAAACTATTTTCAGCGGGACGATGTTCCTGCTCATGTTTTCTTTTTGAGCTATAATTTCCAGCTCTGCTCATATGACAGGACATTTTTACTGAAAGAAATGTAGAATCATCATCCGCACAGAGGAAAGGACCAAAGGACTGAACAATTACACATGATGGAAATTCGCTCAGTTATTAGGAACATTACATCAGAAGCTGTGATAATGGAGTGATGTGTGGAGGAGCACACAGTTACACTCATACACACCCACCTGTAGTTAAAAATAAATACAGAAAACACACACACACATACACACACACACACACACACACACACACACACACACACAGTCATTTATTAAATAGCTGAATTTCTGGAAAGTTCTTTCTTTCTCTCTCTCTTTCACTCTTTCTTTCTTTCTCTCTCTCTTTCACTCTTTCCTTCTTTTTCTTTCTTTCTTTCATTCTTTCTCTTTCTTTCTCTCTCTCTCTCTCTTTCTTCCTTTATCTAACTCTCTTTCTTTTTCTTTTTCTTTCTTTCCCCATTGGGAAAAAAGTGGAAAAGTCTCATTAGCGCTAAGTCACTCTATGATGATCTCTGGAGGTTTGTCACATTTCTTGAGAAAAAGTTTGAGGAACTTAGCAGTAACAGATCTGAAGTTCATTCTGTTCATATACTTCATGTCCTCCCTCACTGTGTGGATTATGAGCAGGTTATAACATATGCTGCCGGATCACGTTACATCTAATACCTGTACACCTGCACAAAAAACGCAGAGCTGGAGCACTAAGATCTGCTCAAAAAAAGTTGTCACATCTGTCGCTAGGCTCTTAATTTATATTTATATTAATTTATATTTTTTAAAAATATATCATCGGACAAGAAGTGCATGTTGGTCTTGTGCTTGTGTGGGTTTCCTCCTGGTACTCCGGTTTCCACCCACAGTCCAGAGACATGTCCATTAGGCTAATTGGCTGTTCCAAATTGCCCCCTAGGTGCAAGAGTGAATAGCTGTATGTGTTTCCCTGCATCCTCCACATGAACCAAACAATCAAAAATCTCACAATGAAAAAGAATTCCTCAGAAAACTTTCCCAAATTTGATCCGGATCATCTCCAATGTCAAATGCAGTCTTCCTTGTCCAAAGCACAATCAGAACAGAACATTTTGCATAAACCTGTAGTCTTCAATCTAATCAACAATCAAACTCACTATGTGAGTAAAACAGAACCTCGCAGGCAAAGATGAAAAAAAAGAACTAAATAAATCTGTAAATTCCCACCGCTGATTTTACAAGAAAGTTAGGGAAGCTGAATTATTCTTTACAGCCGTGTTGAGCAGAAAAGCATCATAGAACCAAAAGTGCATCAAAGTCTGAGGAGGGTAAACTACAAGAACATCAGGTTCTGTATGTGGAACTGACTCACTTAAACTGGACACATGCACGAGATAAGTATCTGCTGCTTGAACTTTTTTCCTGGTCCGTTTCTGATTGGATACAAATGTTTTTATAACATGTCATTATTTCATATCTTATGGATTATATACATTAAATCAAACCAATTTCAGTTTTACGAATTTTTCATTTAGTTTAACTAAACATTCTGTTCATGCTCTACCAGCAGGGGGCAGTACCATGTTTTGTAATCATTACTTTCCATTTTCTACGTACATTTGATCTGTGTAATTATTTATCTCTGCATTTTGTGTGTGTGTGTGTGTGTGTGTGTGTGTGTGTGTGTGTGTGTGTGTGTGTGTGTTCTTTTTTGTTTGTTTGGGGTTATTTGCTCTTCCCTGTATGAGCTAATTATTCAACATGTGCTTTGTCATAAGCTTACAAAACCAACAATGTGATGTAGAAGTAGACGACTCACGTGTCACCTTAAGTTATGTCTGAACGCTTGATGGATGGATGGATGGATGGATGAAGGGAGGGATGGACAAAAGGATGGATGGATGGATGGATGGATGGATAGATGGACAGATTGAAGAACAGGTGGATGGATTAATGAAGCGATGGAGATATAGAATAATGGATGAATGGAGGGATGAATAAAAGGATAGATGGGAAGATAGATGGATGGACAGATAAATGGAAAACAAGGATAGATGGAGGGATAGATGGATGGATAGACAGATCTGGCCAAATGAAGATTATCTAAAGACGAAGTGGTAGTTCGGCTAGATGTTAGAAATAACCTTTCCTCGGTGTAACTCGCTGTAGTTTGGGTTTCCTGAACTATGAGCTCCGTGTGTGTGTGTGTGTGTGTGTTGGGGGTGGGGGGGTGGGGGGTACCTGGAATCGTTTCCACAGGGTGACACTCTTTAAGAAGATAAAAGGATCTGTATTGAAATGGCATTTAAATTTCTGGTTTATTGATCCAGGTCACTACTGGCATGTTTTCAGGAGGTAAGAAGAAACCTGAAAGCCCAGAGAGATACCAGGAGAAAACGTGAAACTCTACACAGACTATAAATTGAGGCCAGAGTGGAAGAGAGGACCATGGAGCACCCTGGAAGTAGCATATAGACAGTTTTGGGGTCACAAGGTTTGGAAGTGAAATATGGTGTGCAACCAAAGCAAGAAGCGAAACCAATGATAGCCTACAAACCAGCCGCTGTTGTACAGCGATACCCACAGTTTACTTACAAAGGCGGGACATTTACATTTATTCATTTGGGTGATGCCTTTATCCAAAGTGAATAACAGTGAAGACTGGATACACCTGAGCAGTTAGATTAAGGATCCAACCATGGCAGCTTGGTCCAAGCTTTCTGATCAATCATCTCAATGGGGGCACCTGACTACAGTTCATCTTTCCTCCAGAGAATTTATATAATAATAATAGCTAGAATTTAAGACATGATCCGGGGCAGTGGTGGCCCTGTGGTAGGGTGCTGGAATACTGATCCAAAGATCGAGAGCTCAAGCCTCACTATCATCGGGTTGTCACTGCTGTCCCCCCAGTGCTGCTAACTGGGTTATCGAAGTCCGGCCATGTCTCTCACTGTCTATGGTGAGAGGCAAGTAAAAGAACCATTGCCAGCATAGCGTCAGCGTGTTTCTGCCCTGCGATGGCCTGGCAAGCTGTCCAAGGTGCACTCTGCCCTCGCCCAGAGTCGGCTGAGATAAGCGCCAGCCACCCCGTGACCCTAATTAGGATTAGGCGGTGTAGAAAATGAACGAATGAATAAATAAGATCAAAAACATGTCTTAAAAATAAGTCTAGAGCACCAGTCATGGTTCCATACACCCATTATTAAACCACTGGTTTCATTCCGACTTACGATGACTACTAAAGCATCTCTCTGATCAGGGTACGCTCCGGTAAAATAAAAAAAAAATAAAAAACAATACTAATGACACATAATGATGAAATAAGGTATTATATACTTAAAAATAGTAGTCTTGGGAAAAGTTTTTAAAGAATATTTATTGGTCAGGAATTGCAAAGATGATTGATCTTGCTTAAAAAGGAAAAAAGTGAACAATGATGACATATCCTGTGACATCATGGACTTTCCATCCTTCTGGGGATGCCTTCTTATAAAACCTTGAACTTTTGGATGGTCAGTATAGCTGAGGGAAGCCGTGAAACAAGTAAAGCTAATATGTACATCCATCTCAGTAAGTACATGCTCATTCTATCTCAGGCATACTTATAGATAAGATACAATGGAGAAGAACACTGACTGGAGTGAACTGATTCAACTTGTTGCCTTGGCTCTGGATCCGCTACACAGTTCTGAAGATGATCTTGCTATTTGTAGTACTCTAACCTTTGTCTCATATGTCCCAGGCTTGTGTATTTTTAGTCACACCTCCAGCTTCACTCTGTGGTGGCTCAGGTGATCATGTTGCAGCTTTGGTAATCCAAAGAAAAACCTTCTATTCTGTCTTCCGCAGGTGTGTGCCTCGCTCTAAGCACTCTGGGAGTATTTGTGCTTCCAGCGCCAATACCAGAGACCCAACACATGCTGAATAGAGAAGATATGGAGGTGGTGAAAAGCTCAGAGTTTCAAGACGCTGCTGAGAACGCCCTCAGCCTGATCATGAAGATACACGGTGAAATTCCTGCAGTGCACAAATCACTGATCCACACTACGGTAAGATCACAGCAGATCTGTAACACTGTGTTACGTTTTGGGGCTTGAGTGCTTTCAGTGTTCGCTGACTCTTGCAGATTTGGTCTCTACATCCTGTCTGAACATGCTGTTAAAAAAAAAAAAAAAAAAAAACTTCTCTTTTTTCTTTTGCTGCAGACACTGTCTCTAGACGAGAGTGATTTGAGCCCACTGCAGTTCCTCAAGGAGTCCCTGGATTTACCAGAACCAAGCCCGCTTCAACCCCTCTCAGACAACTTTAAACTGGTATCTACTCATCCTACTTCATCTTGGTTTATAAAGAGCTAAAGATATTTAAGAGAAATCCTTTAGACCCTAAATATATCCTGCTAAATCAGACCAAAGTGTACATAGCCAGCCTCAGGAGTACTTGCTAAAGCATACCAAATACAAGGGAAGTGTGTAACATTTGTTGGTCTTCCCTCAACTCTGTCCTCCCAGGATGTTTCTTTGGGCCGCATAGTTGAGGGTCTGAAGTTGCACAAGATCCTACTGAAGGTGATAAGTGAGGTGGGGCACTTTAAATCCAAGAAACCGAATGGAGTCCTGTATGACCTGCGAGACGCGTTACTGCATGTTCACAAGGTAAGGGACTCACTAGGTCCTAGTTAAACTTCAGCTATTTGGGTTTGTTGGAGTTTTCAATCTTTTATGAAATGTTTGAATGATCTTGGATTCTCCAGATGCAGCATTTGATTAAGGTGGCGAATGGACCAGAGAAGGTATTGGAAAGCAAGCTGCAAGAGGATCTGGCTCCTAAATTAAAAAGTGAATACATGTCCCAGGTTGCAGCACATCTGGCCTTGATCCAGCTGAGACAGTTTACTGTGGACGTCAGTCGCAACCTCAAGAGCTTGATCTTCTCAGCAGAAGACGAGACCCAAGATTCATAAATCCATGGAATTCATAATGAAAATGTAATATGTAGTAATGCAAATGTGAATGATGAAAATGTAGTAATGAACAAAAAAAGTTTTTTTTTTGTTCATTACTACTGACCACCACTGTTTTGGTTGAATCATTTGTTTACACGATTTGTCAACATCTCGGCACAAACAAACTTAAAACTATGTATTTATTTATTTATGCATTTATTTATGTGTTTACTGAGGCCACACCTATCAACCACAAGTTCCTCAAGAAGTTGTGAGGTAATGGTCATTTGACCACGTTATGGTTTTCCCTTCAAAACTTTGGTGACTTGTCATATAATGATGATGTATTTGAATCATTAACACCACGAGTCAGTTATGACCTACATTAGGTCTTCAAGGGCTGAATGTATTTTATATCAAAGAATAACCTTTTTTTTTTTTTTATAAAGTGTCTATGCAGGAACTATTTATTTATTTATTTACCAGTGTTTAAGGGTTTTCTTTGTTTAGTTTTTTAACAATTAATGTATCAGATATTTTTCTACATATAATAAATTTATGTGTTAATAAGTAACACATTTTTCTTATCATAACCTGCAATCATTTGATTTTATTTGTTTATTATTACTTGTTAAGTTATTTATTTATTTATTTATTTAATATCTGACTGACTTATCTATTTCACATCACATTAAGAGAATTTTTTTTAATGCATTTTTTTCCATTTCCAACTGACTTTCTTTTGTACTGAAGCAAAAATATTAAATACATTTATTTAAAAAAATTTGTAATATGTTGTTGTTGTTATTATTATTATTATATTTAGTCCTATTATTATTTAACACAATAATATAACTGGAAAATAAAATGTTCAAAAACTTTTCTTATAAAAAAATTTAATAGAGTTCAAATGTAAAGTTTAAAATAAAACTAATTATATCATATCTACATTGAGTAACCTTCTCAAGAAAATGAAAATGTGGGAAAAGGCAATTTAAAAAAAAAAAAAAAAAAGCAGAAGGAATTGAACTTTCTGAATGAAACACACTGAGGTGATGACCGGGTAACTAAAAGGCGAGTTGGAATAGAGGATGTAATTCTACAGCAGCAGTTAAGTCAAGTCATTGGTTAATGACTTGATGGTTTTGACGTCAGAATGTTTCTTCTTCCTGGGTGACTTCCTGAATGTCATTAATCATAATAATGTGATGAATAGATGTGATGCTCTGTTTAAAGTCTTGGATTGAATAGAAAACTAGCGGCACATTTAGTCCTTTGTTCCCTCTTGGAAACTACTTAGTCAGTTTTGTTGAAATGGATGGTACACGTATTGCGCAGCGTAATGACGTTCATGCATGACCAGTAAGGGAAATCTCGTCATATGCCAACACAATATCCCCAGACAAGTTATTTTTAACAACGTCCTCAAATTCCACATCAGTCATAATTTTGTCTTAAGCTGACACTTGTTCACTGTTTGGGAAATCCCAATATTTCAACAGTGAATCACACGCTTTTCTAAAAAGAGAAAAATTTCTTCCTATTTGGGTCATTTTCTCAACCTGGTTTTTCCATCTAGTCCTGCTTATTTCCCTCTATACCACCCATAAATTTATTAACCACTGTTAGAATGACAGTGAGGGAACTACTTCATGCACATAACTGCACTTTTATTAGTAACACCCAGGAATAAATCCGTATGGGACAACAAATTCATCTTCAAATTCATTCATGTACGAACACCTAATTTATCCTATTTGTTTTTGGAGAATAAATTAATTAGCACACGACTACATGTGAAATAAATCCACTTCAGGAGGAACTCGATTGTATAGTGAAGGTCGTAAAATGGAACCACACCCCTCACAGGAAAAATGGGTCGGTTCCGCATGCAGCTGGTGTGGACACCACTGGTTACAAACAGAACCATAAATTGATGTTCGATTCTCAGTCCACCAAGTGAGAAAAACAGGAATTTCTACTCTGGATATAAATTTTAATGCAAGATCTTTATTGCAAGCCCTACTATTTGTATTTTGAGCTGATACTTCGGTGATAGCATGGCATGGAACATAAGCAACAACGCCAAAATAAAAAAAGTCAATTTTTCTCTACAGATTGCAACTAATTTTACAGAACAATTTGGAATTATTTTGTCTGACATGTCGTATGTGTCCATGTGGTGTGTTTTGGGCAGGGATTGCTCTTTTAATTCTTTAAAGTTTTTGGAAAATATTTGGTCCAAAAATGAATCATTAAATTTGACCCAGTTTCTGAGAATGACCCAATTGCTAGTCTTATTCCAGATTTAATAATAAATGAATGTATTCAGTGCCGGATATTTTAATAAATAAAATTTGATCAAATGTCAGCATTACTGTCTTTAACTCATTATGGAAGGGATAAAAAAGTATGCATGGGTGTAATTTCCTGCAAGTTTGTATTCCTCTTACACAATATCCATTATAATATGAACTGATAATAAAACATGACTTCATACATTATCATTTTCGTATCTGTGAAATAATTTCTCACTGCACTGAAACTGAAAACTCCTCTAAATGTTTCATAATATAATTTTTTTCTCTTACAGAAAACTTCACCATATTAGCAATTACACGTTTATGTCGAGCATCCATCGTGCACGTCTTATCAAAACAATCACATTAACACCTTCTCCAAAATACTTCTCCAGTGTAAAGCTCACAGCTCTTTTAACATCTGAACGATGACTAGCGCATTTTCCCCGCTCCAACCCTGAGCCTAGAGATATTTTGAAAGACTTCCTTCCCAATTTGGCTACAGCATAACCGTTAGTTATGTAATCGCAATTTTTTCGTGTTACTTTCACATGTCTATCAGCTTACACTCGTTTGTTGTTTGCATCAAAAATGTACTAACCATCACTGCTCTCACTTTTGACTTTGTTGAGTTATGTTGAGTTTGGATTGTCGGTGTAAAACACTTTCTAGATGATGTTATTTTACATTTATCTACAAATTTTACAAAATATTTAACCTTGATTCAAAACTAAAGGTTTAATTATTGATTTGTTTCTTGTTGCTGATTTGGGTACGAAGTAAACATTTCTAAACAAAGGCAAAAATATACACATATTTAATTAAAGGATAAATGATAGATATATTTCAGTAGTTTGTTGAGTGATGGAAATAAATTGTACAATAAATTATACTAATAATAAAGCAAGGATTAATATTAGTTCACAAATATTTTAAACATTGATTCACTGACAATGTTCACAGGAGTATTTCCAGAAGAAATATGGCACTGGTCAATAAATAAAAACATAGATTTGAGGAAAAAAGTATTACAAAAAAATCACTACTACTACTAATATTAACTACAATCCTAATAATAATACCAATAGTCATCGATGGAAAAAAGTGCATCCTGTTTCACTCCTGACTTTGTCAGTTCCTGTGTAAGGAGGATAATTAATTTCATTTCATTTCACTTGTTCAATTAATACTCGATTAATCAGTATCGAATGCCACTGTTGTCGATGTATTTAAAAATTACACTTTTTTCATTACATGCCAATTTAAAGGATGTTTTGTGAAACTTTGTTTAATAACTTAAAAAATTCCAAAGCACATCCAGAAATTAAAGACAAATGAATTTGAATAAAAATTCAAAAAAGAGTGAGCAAAGAAAAAAAAAAGTGTGGAATACTTGGTGGGAAATGTATTTTTGACTGATTGATTTTGTTGAGAAATTTTTATATCATTTTAAAACTCAACATGCTGATTGCTGGTTGTTCCCGGATAATCGTGTTATGAATATATGGTTGTACCACAGGGAAACAACTTATTACTCAGAAATTCGCTTATATCAAACACTGATATATACACATATATAAAACACATGGATATACATATATATATTGTGATGACCCTGTCAGGTCACCTTGTTATTGTGCCTGTCTGTGCAGAGGCTGGAGGCGTGTCAGAAGGAAAGGCCATACTTGATGCTGGTCCACCTGATGGCTCTTCCCCTATTTAAGATGGCTGCTCAGACATTTCTAGTTCTCTCTCCAAGCAGGCCTTTGGTGTTGGTTACGTTACGTTTGGTTTGACTTCTTTTTACATACAGCACTACACATACACGCACCCAAACATGCACTGCATCACTGATGTACTGAGATCCACGTTAGGTTGGTTTTCTTTGGGGTTTTTTTGTAAATAAAAGTCATTACTTTGCACATGCCGTTTTTTTTTGTCTCCATCTTTTTGCCATGGCTTTGAGCAGGTCTGTTGATTTGCAGTCCTGGTACTCAGAGGCTGTGATTTCATTGTGTTTCTATGCTAATCTGGTGTGGACGCATTAATGATTCAGTGAGTGGCCGGTGTTTTTTTTTTCTGGAGCAACTTCAGGTTTCTGATCTGTGTACTGGTATCACTGAT
Organism: Neosilurus mollespiculum; assembly: GCA_030014195.1. Classification (NCBI taxonomy): domain Eukaryota; kingdom Metazoa; phylum Chordata; class Actinopteri; order Siluriformes; family Plotosidae; genus Neosilurus; species Neosilurus mollespiculum. The sequence continues at coordinate 60,372 of JAQMYF010000021.1, read as the reverse complement.
AAATGTTAATCCAACTCTATTTCCAGATACCCCATCTCAAACACATCTGTCTGAACACAACATAGACGTTGGTGATGTTCAACCAGTCAAGCAACGGTTTTATCATGTTTCACCAGATAAAAGAGCCCAGTTGGAAAAAGAGGTTGAATATATGTTACAAAACAATCTAGCAGAACCATCCAATTCCAGCTGGGTATCCCCGTGTTTGTTGGTTAAAAAACCTGATTTCACATTCCGTCCCTACACTAAATGCAGTCACCAAGCCAGATTAGTTTCCTCTGCCTCATATGGAGGATGGTGTTAACCTAGTAGGCTCTGCAAAGTATGTCAGTAAGTTTGATTCGCTTAAAGGATAGTGGCAGGTTCCACTGTCTTCTCGGGCCCGGGAGATCAGCGCCTTTGTAACATCTACTGGTTTGCATTCCTACAAAGTCATGCCTTTTGGTTTACGTAATGCCCCAGCCACTTCTCAGCAGCTGATGAACCGGACATCTGGATGATGTAGTTGTCTTTAGTGACAATTGGAAGGAACATCTAATAAGGGTATGTGCACTGTTGGATAGATTGGTGTGGGCTAGATTAACTGTTAACTTTGCAAAATGTGCTTTTGTCAGAGCTACAGTTATCTACCTCGGGAAATGGGTAGGACAAGGGAAGATCCGCCCAGTGGACGCCAAAGTGATGGCAGTTTGAAAATTTCCACCTCCTGCCATGAAAAAAAAGAGCTGATGCGTTTTCTTGGCATGGTGGGGTACTAACGAAGTTTTTATAAAAACTCCTCTTCGGTGGTAGGGCCCCTTACAGATCTCCTGAAAGCCAAAGTGAAGTTTGTCTGGTCCGACAAAGCTCAGCATGCATTTGAAAATGTTAAAACTCTCCTTTGTTCTTCTGTTTCGGCAGTGCCGAAATTTGATGAGCCATTTATTCTCCAAGTTGATGCTAGTCGTGTCGGGGCAGGAGCTGTGTTGCAGCAGGCAGACAAGGCAGGGGTGGAGAGGCCAGTTGGATTCTTTTCTCAAAAATGTAACTTATATCAGATCAACTATTATTGAGAAAGAGGCATTGGCTGTAATTTGGGGAATACAGCATTTTTAGGTGTATCTTAGCTGCAGAACTCCTCTGGTGGTTTACACAGACCACAATCCCCTGACTGTTTTGTTTTCCTTACAGAATCCCAACCAACAGCTCATGAGGTTTTTGCAGCCCTATAATTTGGATATTCGCCATATAAAATGCACTGAAAATGTTTAGGCTGACACTTTATCGCAGGCCTGTTAGTTTAATTAGCCTATTACAGTACTTACCTGTTCAATTTCATCCTTTTACCCCTGTCTGTTTGCAGTGCTCTTGCTTGCAAATGCTTCTTTAGGTGCCAAGTGGCTGAGGGGCTGTGCTTGGAGATTTGGAGAAAGTGGTAGTGGGTATGGAGACCTCAAAATAGGAAAAGTGTGTGCCTAGTAGAAGAATAATATTTTACAATCTTGACTCTAACCTGAAAATGTGCATTTGATTGTGCTCGGTAACTGGTGGGACATTGCTCCTAATGACAATACACACACACACACACACACACACACACACACACACACACACACACACATATATATATATATACAGTGGTATGCAAAAGTTTGGGCATCCTTCTGAGATTTCATGATAATTTGCTCTACCTTTTTAAGAGATCTCAGCAACAAGGTTTGTTATCTTACAGAGATGTGGACGTTTGAGTGTTGTTCATACAGAAATTCTTAGAGTAACATTACATAGTTTTATTACAACAAAATAAAATGTAAAAAATGGGATGTACAAAAGTTTGGGCACCCTTTTAATCGCATTCATTTCAAGACCTGTAGGGATTCATAGCTGACAGGTTGCAGCACAAAATTGCTTTGATTAGCTCATTAGATCTTCAATTACAAAGACACGTGGAACCAATCATGAAAAAGGCTATTTAACATAGGAAACTGCTGGCTGTGCTTGTCCAAGGGTTCTTTCTTAGAGAGTGGAAACATGGGGGCCTCTAAACAACTCTCCGCTGACCTAAAAACTAAGATAATTCATTATTATGATTTAGGAAAAGGGTACAAGAAATTACCTGGAAGGTTTGGACTGTCTATCTCCAGTCAGAAATGTAGTGCAGAAATGAAAGGCCACAGGAACAGTCACTGTGGTAGGCCGAAAAAAATACAGGAAAGGCACAGGCGAAGGACGGTTAGAATGGTCACAGACAAGCCACAGACAACCTCCAGAGAACTACAAGAACACCTGGCTGCTGATGGTGTAGTTGTTCATTGTTCTACAATTCAGCATACTTTGCACCAGGAAAAGCTCACTGGAAGGGTGACGCGCAAAAAGCCTCAGAAAATGAATGAAAATTCAGAAAATGAATGTGTACACACACACACACACACACACACACACACGTTCATTTTCTGAAAACTTCATAAAAAAAATTACAGGGTACAGTTTCAAATTTTGAAACACACAAAACATGTAAAGTTTGGCAGGTTTGCAGGTGGACCTGATCAACTGGACAATGCGAGTAGCTAATATGTTATGTAGGTGTACTTAATAAAATGGTAGTAAATAAAAGTAAAAATGCAGCCTGGTTTGCGGCGGCGTAAAGTCACAACAAACTTATTAAATGTGGCAGCAAATGTTTTTGCTTTGCATGCAAATTTACCCTATAATGGTAGCATCAGCAGTAGTGTGGGTTCCATCTGGTTTCACACATTTACAAACACACACACACATTTCCACTGAAAAATGTAAGACTGCTAAATGATACTTTAATCTTGTAACTTTGATGTGGGGAAAATAATTATCAATTGTTGCAAAAATTGGTGTTGGTGCAAATAAATCTATTTTTATACTACATTTTACAATTACTAAAGCCTTTTAAGTGCTACGAATTACCTCTCGGACACCCCCCTTTATCCTTTTTTTCATCAGTCTGACTATTTTTGGTAGCATAGTTTTGGTGTAGTTGTGACTTTAAAAATCTTTTAAATATGACTTTAAAGACAAATCCCTTTTTAAAATTATGTTTTCAATGAACTTTGTTTTACCATTAGAATTTTTTAAGGATTGTTTTAAATGAACTCCTGATTAATAATTATTTCAAAAATGTAAAACTTTAAATTACAAAACTACTGACAAATATTTTAATTAATTAAGATGGTTTAAAACTGAATTTGAACAATAACTCAACAAAATTATTAAATCACAGTTTATTGAGTATAAAAATGTTCTATATACAAATACGGGCCCATCTTCTCTTTACGGAGATAAGAATCAGTAGGAAAATGGTAAGCATCACAAGCAAATAAGCTGAAATAAATGACATCAACCTTCTTTAGAAGTTCTTCAGAAGTGGGAGTGTAATGTTCAAATCAGGAGTAACTGTGAAGCCACACACTGCTGAGAGACAAACCCATGTTACTGGAAATGAGATTCCATTACGAACCAAGTGTGATTTGGGTATGTGTATGAATGTGTGGGTGTGGGTGTGTGGCTGTGGGTGTCTACTACAAAGCAGCAACGGCTTTAGCGGCTACTCTTCGGCCCAGAGGGAGCGTAAGATCTGTGATTGACAGGACAACTTTTGGTTTGGCGAGCGCATGCAGCTTTACCAGCTCAGAAACCTGTGAAAACACACAGATTGTTTTAGGTTCATGAGAATGTAACATTCCCTCAGTAACTCGAAATAAGAAATAATTTGTCTCTCAGTTTTTATAATAATAGATATAAACAAGGAGTGGAAGAAGAGTAGGTTGGAAACACTGATCTAAAAATAACCAGATTAAGCACTCGGCCTATCAGCTCGCTCAGTAGTGAAGCCAGCCAACCCAGGCCACCCGCCATGTTGCTAGTCCCAAAACATTACAACCATGTCTCTTATGTGGAGCGCTCCATAAGCATGTTACTAAGAAAAGTGGTCAAGATGGCTCTTTTTATAAATACTTGATAATTGAATTATAAAAAATTTAATGTCTTGCTTTGTATGATAAATATTAAGCTGTAAGACGTAATTAACTTCAATTAATATAAACATATACACACACATTTATATTTATATTTATATATATATATATATATATATACACACACACATACATACATCCATACATACAGTGAGGGACAAAGTGTCACATATATAGCACTGTATTAAAAGTTTTATATACTGAAAATATCTTGTAAACCCATTCTTAACCACAACACGTCTAACGCAGTTTAAACCTATATTAATAAAAAATTATAAATTTACTTTAAGTTAAATATTTACCAATGTATTTAGTGCCTTAAATTTAAATTTATCAAAATAATGTAAAGAGAATGGTTAATATAAACATATTGACCAAATAATTACTTTATTTAGTTTTTAAGATAATATAGAATATTCACAAATATAACAGAATTCCTCTCTATATAGTAGGAACACATATTTGGAAATATGGAATATAAATTTACAAATACACACATATATATATATATATATATATATATATAAACAAAATTTTCTCGAAATAACTTATTCAGATTGCAAATATAATACATGTAGATAAATTCTCTCTATATGACAAGTCTACAGATCATTTACTGTAATTTATTAAAAAAGAACATAATTACTGTTTGTATGAATAAACTTACAGGATCTGATGTAGAATTTCCTACAGTTTATAATTTTTATGGACAGAATTTCAACAGGTTCTGTTACAAATCTGATGCTGCTGCAAGCGAAGGAATTCAAGAATCTCTTGGACTTATTTAAAAGTGAGGGGGAAATTGATCATGAGAGGAATAGATGGATTGGTGTGGCATCTGCAGTTGGCTGCACTGGTCCATTGTGTTGAAGAGAGAGCTGATCAATGATCTTAATATACTGGTCTACCTATGATCTGACCCTCACCTATGGCTATGGGTATTGACCAAAAGAATGAGATTGCAGATATAAGTGGCCAAAATAACTTTCCACTGTCATTATGAAGACACCTGAAATTGTACTTTTTGTGGACCTATGTTTTGCCATTGTGAGGACCTCTGACAACACCATATCTTTATGGGGACCTAATTTGGCCCTCATATAGAACTTACCATAGTGAAGGGCATAAACTGCAGGATGCTACCCCGGCTCCCCTGTTCCGAACACTCCACACACTCCTCGATGAAACTCTGTACAAACTGTGTGTGAGGACCAGCAGTCTTGGAGCTCAGAATGGAGGAGATCAGCAAGAACAAATTTGCTATAAATTAAAAAAATAAATAAATATTGCACAATTCAGCTAATTCTATTATTCAGATGAAACCTTTAATACAGCTTCATGAGAATAAAGGAAATCAAATCATCAGTTTTCAGCAAAAAACATCCTGATGCCACTGATTTCAATGAGACCACAGTGACATCAACAGGCAATAAACCCAATTCTGACGTTACTTTTACGGACACAGTACATCTTTAATATGGCACTAAGGGCACTTTTCAATAAGCTAAAACAAAAAGGTCTATTTCAGTCATCTTTAAGCATTAACCATAAAAAGCTTCAAGAGAAGAAAAAAAAAGGAAAAAAAAATTGAAAAAAAGAAAATAAATCAGAAAAAAAATGAAAAAAGAAAAAACGCCATCATGCTGCAAGGCTAATGTGGTTTAATTACGCTGAAGTTATTTTTAAATAAATAAATAACATTTTATCTTGGAAATCCGAATTCTGGGAAATAGAGGATGAAATGTGTGTGTGTGTGTGTGTGTATACACACACACACACACACACACACACACACACACACACACACACACACTCTCTTCACCCTCGATTTCCCATACTCCCATTTCCCAGAAATTTTCCCGTACAAAATCCGGTGGCGGACATTATTTGGTATTGCCGGAAAAATCCGGGAATTGATGATGGAAGTTCGGGACTGTCATGATTTTCCAACTTCCCTCCGGTCTGGCCCGTCCCCGTCCGAGTGGATGGATGAAAATGAAGCAGCAGAGGGGCACGAAATAATGTCCGATAAAGAGATAGTGGCATCAGTTGCAGGAGAGCTAAGTGAAAGTGAGGAAAGTGACGATGAGTCGGAAACCACATTTAAAATGAATATGATAAAAGAATGTGCTGGTTCGCTCCTTAAGTTTGTGGAAACATAATATTGTGTATTGAGTGTTAGATAAGTGTTGCAAAGGTCCGGGACTGCTGGTGAATAATGGTGATTGCCGGACAGATTATGGTAAATGTGCGGGAAAGTGTAGTGATTGCCGGACTTTTGGGGTTCCCGGACAGCCTATCCCCCCTAATAGTCTGGGAAATTGAGGGTGAAGTGTATATATAAAATTATTAAAAAATACAAAAATAAATATTAGAAGTCAAACAAACTATTTAAAAAATGAAAAAATATAAAATTTAATAAAATAGAAAAAAATATAAAGAGCTCATTATTAATCCGAGTAGGCTCCCAAATTTCGCATGAAAGCTAAATGTCACGGTTCCTCCCGGCCTCCCTCTGAGATAAATATACAGCGCAGCAGTTAGGTTCCGGGTTCCTGATGGCAGAAGAACACCATCCCCAACGAGCTTGGCACGTCGTGCACATGCGCAGAATGTAGAGGCACAGGTGTAGTCAACCTGCACAGCTTTTATGAGGACTATATATACACACACCCAAAATAAAGCATGCCACAGATCATTGTTATTGCATCCTCACTGCCGGTACTCTGCCAAGCCTTCGTTTCCTGTATGGTTAGCTTTTCTGTGTATAACCCTGTTTGTTTATTCGGTGTTCTGATTCTGTCCCCGCGCTGTGTTTGATGTCTTTCTGCCTGTTTTGTGACTATGAGTTTGCTTTGCCTTTGACAATCTTTTTTACCTGATTGTTTGACCTATGACTGCCTGACTGTGAACTTGGATTGTGTTTTGGATATCCCAGCCTGGTTTCGCAATAATCCCCTTTTAGCCAAATACACTCAGATAACATGAACACACACACATACTACTGACCAAGCACACGGTTGAGTGGATCTCTCATATTAACCGTGTGGAGCTGAGAGGCGGAGAGTGAGCTGCTCATCGTGCGGTCACCTACAGAAAAGGGCAAAGGTTAAAAAGATCTGCAAATATTTGCCTGGAAGGTAAAAAAAAAAAAAAAAAAAAAAAAGATTGAGTTTTAGACCTGACTCAGACGCAAGTGATGTAGCCGCGAAATAGTGCAACGTCATTTTCAGTTAGTTTCGACCAAAAATATCTCTCTTTGAAAACCTTCAATATAATATCTATTCATTCTAATTTCGCACCAAAATTTTGCACAGGACCAGAATCTTTCACCAAGACCGTGAATACGGATCATTTACTATTTCCAAAAATATGCAAATTCCAGTTTGAATTTATTCAGTTCTCTTCAAATAAAAATTCGCTTGTACTTTCGGACAAGATCGCTTACATGTGAGTCAGGCCTTAGTTAATTTATTTTCATAATGAAACAAGTGCTGAAATGCTATGGACCACTTCAATACAAGTTACTTTATCAGTCAGGTTTGTACTGCATAAATTATCGGCTACTAATGAGATGCTTTGCAGTGTTTGACATAAGAACGGAAAAACGATTGATTAAATAACATTTATATCTGTCTGTAATGTTAATACTACAGATTGCCAACTTTTTAAGTCTTCAGTCATCAGGTATATTAAGTACCCCCCGCTTTTTTAAATATAGAATGAAAGGGATTATTAATGAGAGAAAGCCACGTGCTTTCTCCCATGCTTACTTCAAGTTAAGTTTTTTTCCGTGAAATGTTACCTGCACGTTTTTCTGCCAGTCTGAGTAATATTTTTGCTCAAGTGCGAGTCTGACTGTTGATCATATGAGACTTTTTTGGGTTCATTCTGGTTCTCTCTTTTTAGTTTAGTCAGTCATGCCCGAGTCCTTGCTTGTACTCAGCACTGAAAAACCCTCTTCTTTGATCAATACACTATTAGGAGCATACCTAACAACCTCTCTCTCTCTCTGTCTGTCTATGTATTTGCTGAGGTACAGATGCTACTTCTGAGATACCAGTGATCCTGATCGTTCTGCTCTCTGAATCCTGTGATCCGTCCTGATGTGCTACTACTGGCTAAGTTCTCATATGTGACCCAGTCTGGCAAAATGAGTCACAGTGACCAAAAATTCTAAATTGAGTTAGCCATACCATTTAAAAGA
>JAQMYF010000021.1:29707-44972 GCA_030014195.1 Neosilurus mollespiculum | reverse complement strand
ACCCATGCCTATTTCAGATGGCTTGTAATAAACGAACATTTGCATTTCCGTCGTGTGATTGTTCTTTCGTTCCAAGCAGTTCCTGGATCCAGAGACTAGGGAGGAGAGGAGGGGAAGGCAGAGGGAGAGGAACGAATACAGGATTTTTCAAATTACCCAACATTGGGGTTTATAGAGAAGTGTTTAAAATCATAAGTTTAAATTCTTTACCAAATTTGTTTTGCTGTGCAAAGCTGCTTTGTGACAACATTAATTGTAAAAAGTGCCATACAAATAAACCTGAAATAAGCTGAATCTCTTTGCTCTATTCATCATATGCTCCTAAATAGGTGTGCTCATGCAATATTAAAGTAAATAAAAGGAATCAATTATTTATTTTTACTTAATATTTTATATCGTATACCCAGTTTAAATAAAACAGTCATGGTGACAGGTACAATAACAATCACATAACTCGAATGGCAAATCCCAAATGGCTGTGCTTCCCAGATGTGCCTTCAGTAATGTATGAACGGCTGTTATAAACTATTTCTCTATCACAATGGTGGGAATTTGTAATGTAGCCCACATTACCACTGCAAGGTAAAAGTAACTTCAGCCTACTTGTTTCCTTGACGGAAGACGGAAACTGCATTTTCTGAAGTAACTCAATCTTATGATCGATTGGTGATCACAGGTTACTTTCAACTTCAATATTTTTATAAACTGTAAAACTCAATATTCAGATTGTTGGTTGTCCTGCTGACAATCTAATTATAGAAAATCCAGCTGACCGCCACAGAACTGAGTCTTACCGGATACCTGCTCATTCTAAACACTGCTTTTTCAGCTATGCATTCGTCGTATTCTCAGCAATAGATTGGACAGCTGTTTAGCTATGCATTCGCTGTATCATCCGCTACATATTTGTGCAACTGTCAGTAACCTATTAGCTGTATCATCAGATATTAAGGTATTAGATGCATCGTCAGCTACGTATATGCTACACTGTCAGCTATGTATTAACCACAATTGCACAGGAAATTATTTTTTTATTAGATCCTTTGTCACATCATCAGTATCCAATTTACTGCATTATTGGCTGCATATTAAATACATCGTCAGCTACATCATCTGTTGAATGAGTCTCAGTGACAGCTACATATTAGATTTATTGTTTGTTACATATGAGATACGATATCAGCTACATGTCGGTCACATCTTCATCTACATATTAAATACACTGTCAGCTACATATTAGATATACTATTAGCCAAGGCTGTTTAGATGTTTCTGTGTGGAGTCTGCATGTTCTAACCATGCTTGTGTGGGTTTCCTCCAGGTACTCCGGTTTCCTCCAACAGTGTAAAGACATTCACATGAGACTAATTGGCTGTTCCAGATTGCCCCTAGGTATGAGTGTAAACGCAAATGGTTGTGTGTTTGTTGGCCTTACAATGGACTGGTGAGCAGTTTATGATGTGCCCAGAGTTGGTGGAGATAAGCTGTGCAGTCTAAGGTGTCCAAATTTTCCTGCGCATTACTGATGAAGCATTTCTAACCTCTAAAAACTATGAACCAGTAACTGTTTGTGAGTTTGACTCACCTGGACTGCTCAACATTGTGGGCTCATCTTCATTAGAGCTCAGCAGGCGCATCAGCTTGGACGGCTGTGTGTCATCCAATGGGAAAAGACTGCTGTAGTCCTGCAAACCAATCAGATTGGAGGAAAAAAAAAAAAACAACAACTGTGTGCATGTTTGGAAAATACCATAAAGGTGATGGTCAGGGTGGATGGTGGTGTTAGGGGTAAGCACGTCCACCTCACAGCAAGAAGGCCTTGGGTTCGAGTCCTGGGCCCGGCGAGGGCATTTCTGAGTGCATGTTCTCCCCCTGTGCTTGCATGGGTTTCTTCTAGGTACTCCGGTTTCATCCCACAGTCCAAAGACACATTAAGCTAACTGGGTATTGCAAATTGTCCCTAGGTATGAATTTTTGTGTCTGTTGGCCCTGTGATGGTCTGGTGAGGTGTTCATGGTGTATCCTCCCTCCCCCTATTGGTTCGGATAGGTTCCAGAGACCCTAGTACGATTAAGCAGTTAGGCAAATAAATGAATGTCATGTGATCTGCATTAGTATGTGGCCAGAGTGAAAACACCAATGGGATGTATTTTGTACAAACCTCAATGTCCTCTCGCTGTCTCTTGCGATGTCGAGCCAAGGCGTGGATTTTATGGTGAGATGAGTAGGAACTGAGTGCGCACCACACAGATAATCTAAAAAGTAAAAAATACATACAAAAATAAATAAAAGATCACTTGAATTATGTGTGGAAGATATCATCAAGAACAGGTACCAGTGTTGCACTCTAAAATATAAACATTTCTTCACCAACATTCAGTATACGCATACAGCAAAACAAATCAAAGCAAGGAATTAATGCATTTGCTGTTGAGGAGAAACCTGAAAAAGAACCAATTAAGGGGGAAAAACAGAAAAAAAAACACTTTTCTTTAAATTAAAACAATTAGTTTTATCTTTATCTTTTCGCACTTTTCAGCTGGAGCACCAGCCAGGAGAGGCTTAAAAATGAGCAAATAAGGAATATATTATTACTTTTTTAAATCCTATCTCAGCCAACGCTGGGCATAGCTCACCAGACCATCGCAGGGCACACACGCACACACACACAACCATTCACACTCACACATATGGGCAATTTGGAAAAGCCAATTAGCCTTCTGTGCATGTATTTGGACTGTGGGAGGAAACCAGAGTACATGGAGGCAACCCATGCAAGCACGGGGAAAACCTGCAAACTCCACACAGAAACATCCGAGCCCGGGAATTGAGCACAGGACCTTCTTGCTGTAAGCCGGACGTGCTAACCAATACACCAAGGTGCCACCCCACTTTTTTAAACAGTGCAGCTTTTTGTAATATGATATTCTCAATAGTTTACTTTCTGATTTACCAAACAACAGTGGACAGCCCCATGGACCCTCATTTAAGATATGATTTTTTTATTTGATGTATTAATTTAACATTATATTAAATTTTTTAAACTATGTTACCTAAATTATATACAAACATATATAAACATACTTTATATGTAAATTTTTAGCACTACACTTGGGACCAAACACTGCAGAAATTAAAGAGGCAGAATGAAAGTTATGGTCATAACTGTTAACATATAAACATCTTCCTGTAAATGGACATTTTTTACATTACTATTTTTAAATTAAAAACCAAAAACACACACACAAACACAGTTTTCCCCTCCTTGAATCGCCACCTCATAGTGGCGGAAGGTGTTTGCGTGTCCTAATGAATCTAGGAGCTATGTTGTCCCTGGTAGGGCCACCCAAGGCAAACAGGTCCTAGGTGAAGGTCCAGACTAAGCGCATTTCAGAAAACCCCTATGGACACAACAAGTATTCAGTTTTCCTTGCCCGGACACGGGTAACCAGGGTCCCCCTCTGGAGCAAGGTCTGCGGGAGGGGCTCCAAGGCGAGCGCCTGGTGGCCAGGCTTCAGCCCATGGAGCTCGGCCGGGCCCAGCCCGAAAAGGAGACATGGATCCGCCCTCCCATGAACCCACCACCTGTGGAAGGAGCTATAGGGGTCGGGTGCAGTGTAAGTTGGGTGGCGAAAGCGTGGTCCTGACTGTTCTTTGTGCTTATGCACCTAATGACAGTTCAGTACCCACCCTTTTTGGAGTCTTTAGGGGGTGTATTAGAGATCGCTCCTGGGGACTCCCTCGTCGTCCTGGGAGACTTCAACACCCATGTGAGCAATGTCAGTGTGACCTGGAAGGGTGTGATTGGTAGGTACGGCCTCTCTGATCTGAGCCCGAACGGTGTTTCGTTGTTGGACTTGCTGCTCATCACAGTTTGTCCATCACAAACACCACGTTCGAAAATAAGGGTGTCCATACGTGCACATGGCACCAGGACACCCTAGGCCACAGTTCGATGATCGGCTTTGTAGTCACATGTTCTGGACACTTGAGCGAAGAGAGGAGCTGAGCTTTCAACTGATCACCACCGGGTGGTGAGCTGGCTTCGACGGCAGGGGAGGCCGCCCTCCAGACTCGACAGGCTCAAGAGTGTAGTTATTGTCTCCTGGGAACATTTGGCAGAGTCTGCTGTCAGAAGAACCTTGAACTCCCACCTTCAGCAGCGCTACAACCACATCCCAACAGAGGAAGGGGACATAAAGCCCGAATGGGCCATGTTTCTTGCCTCCATTATTGAGGCGGCAGCACATACCTGGGGCCGGAAGGTTATCGGTGCCTGTCGTGGTGGACCCCTGCAGTGAGGGGGGCCGTCCAGCTGAAGAAGGTGGCCTACTGCGGCTTTTTGGCCTGTGGGACTTCCGAGGCAGCAGACAGATACTGGCAGGCCAAACATGCTGCAGCCTGGGCTGTCGCCAGTGCAAAATCTTGGGTGTGGGAGGAGTTCGGTGAGGGCCTGGAAAGCGACTATCGGGTGGCCTCGAAAAGGTTCTGGACCATCCGACGCCTCAGGAGAGGGATGCAGGTTTCCACAAATACTGTTTACAGTGGAAGTGAGGAGCTGCTCACCTCGACTGGGGATGTTGTCGGGAGGTGGAAGGGATACTTCGAGGACCTCCTCAATCCCACCAACATGTGGAAGAGGATGACCCTGGGGGTTTGGGTGGGGTTCTGCCCATTGATGGGGCAGTGGTCACTGAAGAAGGCAAAAATCTCCTCAGTGGCCGGGCTCCGGGGGTGGATGAGATCCGCCTTGAATATTTCAGGGCTCTGGATGTTGTAGGACTGTCTTGGTTGACAGGTCTCTGAACATCGCATGGTCATCAGGGGCCGTACCTTGGATTGGTAAACCGGGGTGGTAGTTCCCCTTTTTAAAAAGGGGGACCGGAGGGTGTGTTTCAACTTGCATAGAATCACACTCCTCAGCCTACCCAGGAAAGTCTATGCAGGAGTACTAGAGAGGAGGATCTGACTGCTAGTTGAACCTCAGATTCAGGAGGAATAATGTGGTTTTTGTCCTGGCCGCAGCCCTCTCGACCAGGTCAATACACTCTACAAAATCCTGGAGGGGGCATGGGAGTTTGCTCAATCTGTCCACATGTGCTTTGTGGATTTAGAGAAGGCTTTCTTGTGGGGTGTGCTCCAGGAGTACGGCGTACCGGACCCGTTGCTCCGGGCCATTAGGTCTCTGTACCACCAGAGACAGAGCTTGGTCTGCATTGGTAACAACAGGTTGAATTCGTTTCCGGTGAGGGTTGGAGTACGCCAAGGCTGTCCTTTGTCACCGGTTCTGTTCATAATTCTTATGGACAGAATTTCTACGCGATCAGGATCAGTATCTCATCTCTGCTTATTGTAGATGATGTTGTCCTTTTGGCTTCATCAAGCTGAGACCTCCAGCTCTCATTGGAGCGATTCGCAGCTGAGTGCGAAACAGCTGGGATGAGAATCAGCACCTCCAAGTCCGAGACCATGGGTCTCAGCTGGAAAAGAGTGGAATGCAGCCTCCGGGTCTGGAATGAGGTCCTGCCCCAAGTGGATGAATAATTTAAGTATCTCAGGGTCTTGTTTATGAGTGAGGGATGGATGGAACGGGAGATTGACAGGCAGATTGGTGCAGCCTCTGCTGTAAAGCAGAGCTTGTACCGGTCCATCGTAGTGCAGAGGGAGCTGAGCCGGATGGCTAAGCTCTCGACTTACCGGTCAATCTACATTCCTTCACCTATAGTTACAAGCTTTGGGTAGTGACCAAAAGAACAAGATCATGGATACAAGCGGCTGAAATGAGCTTCCTTCGCAGGGTGGTGGGGCTCTCCCTCAGAAATGGAGTGAGAAGCTTGGCCATCCAGGAGGAGCTCGGAGTAGAACCGCTGCTCCTCTGCTTTGAGAGGAGCCAGTTGAGGTGGCTCGAGCATCTGATTAGAATGTGAATGATGTTGAAAATGTGGTGTTTCAGGCATGTCCAACCAGGAAGAGACCCCAGGGTCAACCAAGAACACACTGGAGGGACTATGCTTCTCAGCTGGTCTGGGAATGCCTCAGTGACCCCTCAGTGCTGGAGGTAGTGGCTGTGGAGGGGGACGTCTGGACCTCACTGTTTAGGCTGCAGCCCCCGTTATCTGACCCCGGATTATGCCGAAGATGACGATGAGAAACACGGTTTTATGTTCATGAGGATCCCGTGGTCATAACTTTGTGAGGAACTTAACACTCATCTGTTACTGCAATCAGATTAACTCAAATATATATTTTTCAAATGACCTTTGACACTAGTGTGTAATTGTGAAAACTTCTGACGGTTTGTCATCACGAGGACCTCTGACAGCACCATATATTTTTAGACTGAAGGTATCCCGTATCAAACCCTGTCATGTTGTTGTGAACAGTTGGATGTAAAAGACCTACTCCTCCATTATTATCAATCAGAATCACATGAAACTTTGCAGACTTGTTCTTGTGGACAATAGCTAGAATTCCAAGAAGACTGATTTTGGATTTTCAAACCGCAAACAAAATTAACAGAAAATTTTTAAATTACAATTGCTCCATGATCCGTGACCAGAATCGAAGGAAATTTGACGCGACAATGGTCAGGGTTTTTCACTTTTTAAACTGGATGTAAAATCATGATGTCATGAAGTCCTACACCTCCGTTATTACTGACTGGACTCGTACGAAACTTTGCAGACTTATACTAGATGAATTAATTAACAAACCAGAAATAGAATAAATAGGTATTACCAACGATGTAGCAAAGTCCAAATGCCTCACAGACATATCTCTAGTGTGTAGCTCACCTTTCTTCTATTTCCTGAAGACTAATTTAAAAAACTGTTGAAGTTATAGCCATTCCTGAAGTTGTGATCCTATAACATTCATAACCAGCCCATGGCTTGTCGTTTCGCTGCCCCTATCCTTTAATACAAAACAAAACAAAAGAACACAGAGCCAAAAATATCACATAGAATTGAAAGTCATTGGAAAGTGCACACTTTCTTTAAAGAAAAGTGTGAGTACTTGGTTTCTTAAGAAATTTCAGAATGAAAGAAAATGAGGTTTGAAGCTACAGCAGGAAAAAAAATGAGAACAAAGTCCATCAATGAATGAGAGCAAACTCAGCAAAAAATAAAAAATAAAAAGTGAGGAAGTAAAGAGGAAGGATGTAGTAAGAGTCACTTGCTGCCTGGTTTCAATGTCAGACCTGTTAGAACTCGCCAACAATGAGGCTTTTTATGTTTTCAAGTCTCATTTCCCAAAGAAAGAAAAACTTGAGTATAAAATGTCCACAACAGCCAACTGTCCTGATGCATACAATTCATCTACTATAGCCCCAACAATAGCAGTGGTGTCTGGTAGAAGTCCATACTGTCTTCTTAGTTTAAACTGTTATTTTTTTAAATTCTTTTAGAACGACAGGAGCATTTTGTTTTTACCTGCTTTACATGTTTCAACTACTTCCTGTAGTCATCGTCAGAAGTGTCACATGGTGTTCTTGTGACTTGTCTTATAGGCTGCTTAGGTTGTTTTTTTCCTTCTGACAGTAGGGAACGCTTACGCAAACACAACATAAACACCCCCAGAAAACCACTCACAAAACTCACACAGCTACTAGTAAAACCAAAAGGATAAAATACACCAAGAACAAAAACGTAATGTCATTTACGAAATACCATGTTCATCATGCAATAAAACATACATTGGAGAAACAGGCAGATCATTTGGAAAACGAAAAGGAGAACATCAAAAAGAATGTGAAATGCAAACATCAAAGAGACAAACAAGAGCAATAAAAGAGCAAGCCGAACAGGAAAACCTAAAATCAGCCATATCCAATCATTGCAAGAGAGAGAACCATATCATGGACTGGGAAAATGCCAGGGTCATTCATGCTGAAAGTAACAAATACCACCGCTGGATCAAGGAGGCTATCGAAATTAGAAAACGGGAACCAAGGACTATGAACCGGCATGAAGGAGCGTACACCCTGTCCCACACCTGGGATGTGGTCCTGGATAAGGCGGCAGACAGTAGGGGGCGTAAGCATTCCCTACTGTCAGAAGGAAAAAACAACCTAAGCCTATAAGACAAGTCACAAGAACACCATGTGACACTTCTGACGATGACTACAGGAAGTAGTTGAAACATGTAAAGCAGGTAAAAACAAAATGCTCCTGTCGTTCGAAAATTTTTAAAAAAAAGAACAGTTAACGGCAGTGGTGGCCTGGTGGCAGGGTGCTGGATTACTGATCCAAAGGTCAGGGGTTCAAGCCCCACTCTCACCGGGTTGTCACTGCTGTCCCCCCAGTGCAGCTAACTGGGTTATCAAAAGCCGAACATGTTTCTCACAGTCTGTGGTGAGAGGCATGTAAAAGAACCACTGCTAACTTTCGTAAGGAGCCGTCAGTGTTTTTCTGGCCTGCGATGGCCTGGCGAGCTTTCCAGGGTGTACCCTGCCCTCGCGCAGATTCGGCTGAGATGGGCGCCAGCCTCCCCGCAAACTCTAATTAGGATTAAGCGGTTCAGAAAATTAATGAATGAATAACCCCAATAGTATCATAATAACAATCAATAATACACATAATGAAAACTTTAGAGAACAAAAGACAATCGAGAAATCAGGACTGACTTGGCAAGTGCTCGGCCTGGAGGATCCGTTAAACTGTGCCAGTGGGCGGGGTCTGTGAGCAGATTGGGTACAATGTGACCAATCAGAGTGAGCGTGATTTGCTGCAGGTCCAGGCAGAAGATGCTGTAGAGAAGTTCGACGGCACGAAGTGCCCATTCTTTACGCGTCTCCTTCAGGAGTTCCTGGAGAACATAAACAAACTCATCATGGAGCAGCACTGAGGTCATAACCATACACACACACACACACACACACACACACCTTGACAAGGTTGTTGGTGAACCAGAAGACGCCGCCGATGTTCAGCAGGTTCTCCAACAGGTGTAGAGTGCAGGAGTCCACCCAGCCCTTATCGAGTGCCATGCGGAAGTTGGAGCTTAGGGCCTGACAGATTGGTTGACGTAAGGGCAAGAGTGCGCGGTACGGCAATGGCTCCTGAGGCTCCACCACCGAGCGCACACACTGACCTGTCTGCTGGAACACGTCAGCGCACATGTGCTCCAGAATAGAGCTCATGATCACTACGCTGTACACACACACACAGATTATGCACAACACTGCACAAATCTATTGTGGCTTAATACTCAGGGTGTTGAACATGTGACACTAACAATACGCGATATTTACTGATACATTATATAATACACACTGTAATAAATAAGTGCAGGGCAGTGTGTTTCTGACAATCAGATTCTCCAAATCGATTGTAAACACGAATCACATTACTGCCAGGACTTTGATTTGTTAACGCTGTCGCCCAGAAAGAAGCCATAGCCTAAGGGTTAAAGATGTACATTTTTCGGATGATAATGTAGCTGTGCAAATACAGTGTTTTAAGTCAACAACAATAATATTAACGATAACAATAATAATAATAAATGTATTCTTTCATTTGTTCATTTGCTTAATACTACTAGGGTCACGGGGAGGATGGAGCCCATCTCAGCCAACTCTGGGCAAAAGGGGGTGAACATCCTGAACAGCTGACTAGTCCAATGCAAGGCCAACAAACACACAACCATTCACACTCCCATTCACACCCAGGGGCAATCTGGAACAGCCAATTAGCCTACTATGAATGTCTTTACATTGTGGGAGGAAACCGGAGTACCAGGAAGAAAACCCACGCAAGCACAGTCAGTGAAAACATGCAAATTCCAGGCAGAAACGCCCTCTCCGAGCCCGGGACATGAAGCCAGGACCTTCTTGTTGTGAGGCGGACATGATAATAGCTATGCCACTTTGATGCCCATGATGACAACAATAATAATAATAATAATATTAATAGCAACAATAATAATAATAATAATAATAACATACCGTTCATTGTAAAACTGAAGTGTGTTCTCTGCATACAGTGGCGTCATAAGCTGACGGATCATGGTCTGCGGTTTCTCCCTCTCATCCAATCCCAACATCCGAACATGGGCCACCAGCCAGGCCACGGCACATATCGCCATACTGCACACCTTCCCTTTAATATTATCTGTGATCTTCTGCTCAAAGAAAGAAAGAGACAGACATAGAGATAGGGGAGAGAGACATAAGAGACAGAGAGACAGAGACGGGGAGAGAAAGAGCAAGAGAAAGAGAGAGACAGAGAGAGAGAGAGAGAGAGAGAGAGAGAGACACACACAAACAGAGACATTGCAAGAGGGTGAGAGAATGCAGAAAGAGAAAGACAGAGAATGTGAGACAGACAAAGGGAAAGCAAAAGACAGGAATAAGATGGAGAGACAGAAAGACAGACAAACACATACCAAATCACTAAAACGTAAATGACTTAATGTAAAAAAAAAAAGGTACATGAATATTTGTCCTTTAATTATTGTGGAATGAATGAAAGAGATTAAACCTGTACAGCCTCCACAGAGAGGACGCCATTCTCCCACGCATTCAGAACCTCCAAGATAGCTGCCGGCGTGCTCAGGCAGATCTCATGCCACTTCATCTGTCTGAGAGGAAAAGAGGGGCAAGAGTCATGAGCTGGGTTACTAATACTGGACTAAACAGGACATCATCATCATCGTCTTCTTCTTCTTCTGCTTATTCGGGGGTTGGGTCGCGGGGGCAGCAGCGTAAGCAGTGAGGTCCCGACATCCCTCTCCCCAGCCACCACGTCTGGCTCTGCCGAGGAGACACCGAGGCGTTCCCAGACTAATCCTACTAGGGTCACGGGGAGGCTGAAACCTATTTCACCCAACCCTGGGCAAAGGTGGGATAAACCTCAAACAGCTTGCCAGACCATCACAGGGCCAAAACACACAGGCAACGATTCATACTCTCACCCAGGGGAAATTTGGAACAGCATATTAGCCTAATGTTTTTGGACTGTGGGAGGAAACCCCACAGGAATCCCACGCAAGCACAGCGAGAACATGCAAACCCCACACAGAAACGCCTTCGCAGAGCCCGGAACTCGAACCCAGGACCTTCTTGGTGTGAGACAGTCATGCTAACCACTACATCACCATGGCACCCTATACCAAACACTGGAGCACTCAAACTAATTCAAAATAAACTTCTTCTGGGCTGAGCGTTATCACCTTGCCACTGTCGCCACAGAGTTGCTCATTAGGAATGAACTGGGTTTATAAAAAGTTGAAATTTTGTACGAAATTTGTTTTACTATGTACAGCTGCACTGCAACAATGTCAACACCAAGTAAGAAGGCAGTGTGTACATCAACAAGGATCTTATCTTGATGACCTGTGGGGCCTCCTCTGTAATTTAGAACTGGTTCACTTATGCAAAGTACGACAGCACAAACACTGTCTGCTGTAAAGTTTGTCTAAATTCTGATGTGACCAAGGGTAGTAGCACAACAATCACAGTATCTCAGACACACACATGCAGCCGAGTTACAGGATTAACTCTAAAGCTTATTTTAAAAAAAACATACAAATCAATCCTATATAATATATAGACTTAGACACTGCCTCAAAGCGGAGCTCCCATGATTTCCCTTACTTGAAGTTTTTGGTAGGAACTCTCAAACCCCATACACATGTCCTATGTGTATCAAGATTAATTCATGTTAATGACTTGTTTATAGAAGGGAATAAAAATGAGGGAACCGAACACGCGATCTTAGTCTCGACATGTAAAGTCCACCATTTAGAACCTGCAGCTTTAGAGAACATTTCAATTACACAACAATATCGTTAGTTCTTTATTTATTTCACCTCATTAACGATGACGTCACATCACATGACCCGACTATTATACACCTCCTGTTCTCTATATCAAAAGCAACTCGATAGTTAGACGCTTTTTCCTTATCAAAAGGTCCGAGTCATGGCGCTCCGCTATGAGCTACCAAGATAAAAATTTTACCAACATAGCCTCGTCCCATCTATAGAGCATTACACATGTAACATGCCTCAAGCCTTGCTAGATAAAAATAAACAAACAAATATAATCGCTTTAATACAAATAATAAAAACTCCTAATGTCTTATTATTCCTTTACAAATTATAAAGGTATTTAGTTTAGAAAACTCTTTATTCGAGTATTGAAGGCTTTTTTTAAAAAAGGCATTAATTTATTTTATAAATATATAAAATCATATCATAATATCCTATATATTTCAAATGTGTTGACTTGTGTTTAGCTTTAATTAAACCTTAAGGAGAAAGTATAGTGAGTAGTTACTGAAGAACAGTTTTAATCCAATTAAAACATGGTCTCTAAACTGATATTAGTAAAATACATCTTATTTGAACTATGTCCCTGCTTGAAAAAAAAAAGTCTTCCAGGGAAGTCTTGTGCCGCCTGTACTACTAATTTCCACTAACATTTGAGGGGGGGGGGAGCATGAAGGTCCCAGCAGCGTACACACGATTACAGCACAGTCGCACACACTCATAGTTAGTAAGTGTAATTTTTTTTTACTTGTGAGAAAACGCATGACACAATTGTAATAGATGACACACCTGTAATACATGTAAGGCCAAGAAATCTTTCAGAACATCAAACCTACTTATACACTTGAAACCCCATCACCCAGCTGAGTATGCCCTGTTTGATGAAGCTAACTGCGGAGTTAGCACATTCGCTGCACAATAATGAGTTTGGAGAGAGAGTGAGTAACTGCTAAAACCACACTCGGCGTTTGTTCAGAGAAGGTTCAGATCCCAGGCGAGTTACATAACCTACGTTTACTTTTATTATTATTATTTTTTTTCTTCTTATAAGTGATTAGTGGAAAACCACAAAAGAATTCTTGATATTGCATCGTTGTCATCGGTTAACTGGTACGATATTAAAGTACCCAGCACAGGCCAGTGTTGCTCCTCGTAGATATCATACTAGAAGTTCTCATAGAGAAGTGGAGTGCTGTGAGGGGCAGTTAAACCAAGTCTATATAGTCCACTTGTAGGCGTTTTGTTAATCTCTCCGGGCCCGTTTATTCTTGCATGGAAAGTGGTGGCGACGATTGCGAGAACGCTAGAAATGTAAATCGAGTCACCCATGGAATTCTAGGAGGGCCAACGAGCACAACCAAAGTGAGCTCAACCTTCCTATAATCGTGTTGCGCATGTGCCACCACATAAATCGAGTCAGGCGGGAAAGCATAATCAGTGTTGCTATACCTCTCGCTGCGCTCGCTTCACAGCGATGATATGGACAGGCTGCGCTCTGCAGCACATTGCCGAAGCGCTGCATCCCTGACCTGTAAACTTCATTTTATTTTCTCACCTTTCATGCTCCTTAATTCGTAAGTCAACCGCATAAGTACTGAGAAAATAAAATCAAGTTAACAGTTCAGGGCCACAATGTTTCGGACATGGCAGAGCCGTTTGCATATCCACGCGTGATATCTATGTCCTCTCCCCTGTCGTTCAGACAAAATGGCCGCTCGCTTTAAAGTTTGCTGACCAGTGCAAAAAGCTGATCATGTCGTGTTGAAAAAAAGGTCTTGAATATAAAAATAGGTTCTTATGTGTAAGAAAAATACTTTAATTCCATATTTTGTCTACGATGAACTGTAACCTCACAGCTCACTGATGCTAACTAGCAGTAAGCTGAAAACTGTTGTACTGTGAAGAAAATGCAAATATTCAAATGCACTCATTCATTTTATTTACAAACTGAATACATACAGATTTTTTAAAAATTATTATTTGAACAAAGTATACATATTAACTTGCATGAGCATCAGCTCCCCCTCTTCCTCTCTGCTCCCTCACAAGCCTCTTCCAAGTACTTAACACCACCTAGTGGCAGGGATAATTAGAATCCCTAAATTTATATCTTGTCTGATTTAAAATACTGTATTAATCCTGCAAGGGAAATTTTGGCTCTGCATTTAACCCATCCAAAGTGAGCACACACACACACACACACACACACACACACACACACACACACACACTTGGAGCAGTGGGCTGCCACACACACACTGCTGCGCCGGAGAGCAGCTTGGGGTTAGGTGTCTTGCTCAGGGGCACTTCAACCAACAAGGCGGAGGAAGGGAAGGTCCAGCTCACTCGCCCACCGCCACACATTTTTCCTGCTGGTTCAGGAATCGGACCGGTGACCTTTAGGTCCTAAACCCGCTTCTCTAACCATTAGGCCATGGCTGCCCCAAAAGCAGAGTCAGTGGCAGCAGTGGTACTGAACCCATTCCAAAGAGCTTTAATCCAGCACCTTGGACCACTGAGCCACGTTAATACACACAAAAAAATGTTTTGTGTGAAAAACATTTTTTTTTGAAAAACGAAATATATGGTGCACATCTTTACCATATAGGAGCCACAGACCAAATTAGGTTGAATTCTCACCAACAATTTCCTCATGACGACGGACAACGACAGATGTAAGACGACTCAGAGTGATCCCCACTCAGAGTGAGCTTTGATGGCAGGCGACACAAAAATAGGAGATTCTGTTCTTAGGCCATGTTGCCCAGCCCTAGTTCTAACCTGTTTGTTCTGAGAATTCAGGGTGCTTAAAATGCTGTTTGAGGATTGCCACTTTAATCTGTAGCCAAAGCCACAGACAGGATGAAGCCCTTGCTATCATTTATCTTTCTGCCTCAGCAAAACCCCCAAGCCAAATTTTGCCAAAAAAAAAAACCTACCTTCAAGCTGCACTTATGCAACATTGCTGATTCACACAACCTTAAATACAGTCCGTCATTTCACAGAAGACGAAGCTCTTACAGTCAGAGGAAGATGCAAAAGTGAGACAGGGGCCTTTTCATGTTTGCGCCATGGGCAGGATTCGCCCACTTTTGAACGAGGAAACGAAACCGAAGTGGCTGTAATTCACAAATACTTTCATGTTGCCCTGAGAGGAAGAAAGAAAGATTGCTTTTCATCCAGCACTGCAATCACTGAGCAAAACTACAGGCCCAAGCCAAAGCGGAGCGTTCCTGACCGTGCAGTCTGTAGCAGACTGTGTGGATAAAGTTGTAGCTTCAGCAAGACAAGAACAAAGTTCTTACAGAAAACATGAAGTTAACTTCCATAAACCTCTTGACAAAAACCAGCACCATGTTAACAATCTCATGTTCTGTCTGCTTTACCAAACCCTGTACAAAGCCGTTACCTTGGAAACAATAGTAAGACAAGACTCATTTGATTTTCTAATTTACCTTCATTGTTTGGGGGGGGGGGGGGGGGGGGGTTTTTTTTT
>JAQMYF010000021.1:0-12905 GCA_030014195.1 Neosilurus mollespiculum | reverse complement strand
GAGTGTATGTGTGTGTGTGTGAGTGTATTTGTGTGTGTGTGTGTGTGAGTGTATATGTGTGTGTGTGTGTGTGAGTGTATATGTATGTGTGTGTGTGTGAGTGTATATGTATGTGTGTGTGTGTGAGTTTATATGTATGTGTGTGTGTGTGAGTTTATATGTATGTGTGTGTGTGAGAGTTTATATGTATGTGTGTGTGTGAATGTGTATATGTATGTGTGTGTGTGAATGTGTATATGTATGTGTGTGTGAGTGTATATGTATGTGTGTGTGTGAGTGTATATGTATGTGTGTGTGTGTGAGTGTATATGTATGTGTGTGTGTGTGAGTGTATATGTATGTGTGTGTGTGAGTGTATATGTATGTGTGTGTGTGAGTGTATATGTATGTGTGTGTGTGAATGTGTATGTGTATATGTATATATATATGTATATGTATATATATATGTATATGTATATATATGTGTGTGTATATGTATATGTGTGTGTGTATATGTATATGTGTGTGTGTATATGTATATGTGTGTGTGTGAGTGTATATGTGTGTGTGTGTGTGTGTGTGTGTGTTGGGTAATTGAGTTCTGGTGTATTTTGGGAGGCAAAATCATCCCGAGTTATATATGTGCAGAAATAAACTTTATTCATACAATGTCTATACAATTTCAAACAAACAATCATCAGTTAAATATTTTTTTTTTCAAACACTAATATCTTCTGTAATGAAGCATCTTGGTTTTATTTACAGGTAGTGTCCTGGCGGACTCAGGTCAATTCACCAGAAGACATGGGTTCAAAATCAAGAGCAGTTTTATTCAATCATAGTAGACAAAACAGCAAATTGTAGTAAAAGTTTTGGAACAAGTTTTTCAAGTCAAAGTAAAAATAATAGCAGTTCAGTGCAGCAGGTGTGATCTCCAAATGAGAATCGAGACACCCAAATCCACTCAAGGCCGGGTACCATTGGTTTCTAGTGTTAGTGTTCGCCACCATTGTTTCTCGGCTCAGGAGAAGACAGCGGCCCAGCAGAGATTGTTTACACCAGGTGGTGTTGACGTTACGTGGTGGGCCTTGGGCAGAGTTTGGGCAGACCTTAGGTTTTTTTATGCATAAATCACCATTTTACAGTTCAACTACAGTTCAATACAAATGTCATTATTTAACAATTCAACTACATGAACATCAACTACATCAAATACACTTTCACCAATCACAGTTCAACTGAAAACACTTTCAACAATCACAATTCAACTGAAAATTGTATGTAGTTACATGTATAAACAAAAATGATGCTTGTAGTGCTAAATGAAATATTGGTTTCTCGTGCGCGTGAGAAAGTATAAGCTATGTATATAAATGGAAATTTGTGATTTTACTGCGCTGTATTTTAACCATGAACTTGCCTGTAAAGAGCGCAATTATGTTATCAGGTGACTGGTCAAGGTGTCGAAACAGACTACAAGACTCCCAAACCCGCTTTAAGTGTCGTTCAGAGGTAACCCCGGACAAGCAAGGCTGCGGTGTCTTTATAGGCGAGTCCAAGGTTAAAATACAGTCACGTATTTCCATTTATATACATACAGCTTTCTCATGTGCACTAGATAGCTTCTCGTGTGCTAGAGAAGCCAGTGTTTTAAATGTATTTTTTCTGTGCCCCCTTACGGGCTCTATTTTTGGACAGCCTCTGACGAGGGTTTTTCATTGCTGGTGGGTCAGAGGCTTTTGTAGTCAATTTGCGGGCCTGGCCCGCCGGATGCAATTTAATAGGCCAAATAACTTATTTTATAAGGTGATGGTTATAATTGAAGTAGTTTAGGTAATTTAAGTGAACTGCTTGTAAATCTTAGTGTGTAGTGGTAATGAACATGTGGGTCACGGCTGTACTGGGATCATTTGTTAATCGTTACTGTCAAACCAGTGTCTTCAGAAATCCTCTGAAACAGAGTCAACATGAGTGTCCTCTCTCAATCTTCTCAGACACTGTTCGAGAACAAGGCCCTGAGCAAGCCAAAGAAGGATGACAAGCGTCTCTCCGTGGAGCGTATCTATCAGAAGAAGACTCAGCTGGAGCACATCCTGCTCCGGCCGGACACCTACATCGGCTCGGTGGAGCCTGTCACACAGGTGAGTTTTAGTTTTCATGTTTTATTCACACCTGCCTCCAGGAGGATCTTCATACAGGACTGTGGTTGGAAAGATTTTGGGTATTCTTGTAGCTAAATTCTTTTTCTCCCTCCCCAGCAAATGTGGGTGTTCGATGAGGAGATCGGTATGAACTGCAGGGAGGTCACATTTGTTCCTGGACTCTACAAGATTTTTGATGAGATCTTGGGTGCGTCAGCGTGATTCTGCAGAAAATGCAAATAAACATGCCTCGTGTATACTTGAAGTCTGGTTTAGTCTCTGACACCAGCATGCTAACATGCACTGTTTTTATGTGTGTGCTCACTTTGGATGGGTTAAATGCAGAGTCAAATTTCCCTTATGGGATTAATACAGGTGTATGTTTTATATATAAAATGTATTTATTTTTAAATCATGTGATGTTTTTGTTTGAGTTGCAACAGATATAATTACTCTGCACTCATCCCCTTATGTTTAACTTCCCCCCCACCTATTATTATTTTATTTAAGAAAAAAAAACTTTCCCCACAGTCAATGCTGCAGATAACAAGCAAAGAGACAGCTCCATGAACTGCATTAAGGTCACCATCGACTCGTGAGTGTTGTACTCCTCATCTTAACACATGTACAGGTTAATTAAAAAAAAAGAAAGAAAGAAAAGTTCCAATTGAATTTTATTATTATTTTAATTCTGTGTCTGGCAACACCAGAGAGAACAACACCATCAGCGTGTGGAACAATGGGAAGGGCATTCCTGTGGTAGAACACAAAGTGGAGAAGGTGTATGTTCCGGCACTTATCTTTGGCCAGCTGCTCACCTCCAGCAACTATGACGACGACCAGAAGAAGGTCACAGGTACAAGAACGACACTACTTTGTAACATGGTCACGTCCTGAAGCCATGAGACCACCTGCTTAATAATTACTGTTGTCCCACCCACCCCTCTCTAGGTGGCCGCAATGGATACGGTGCCAAGCTGTGCAACATCTTCAGCACCAAGTTCACTGTGGAGACGGCGTGTAGGGAGTCCAAGCAAAGTTTCAAGCAGGTCCGAGTCTCAGCTGTTTATTTAATTCTGCGTTCACGTCTGTATGCTTTCTGGGAAATTCCACAGCGTGAAACTCTAAAGTGTCAATAAAAGTGCTGTAACGTTTAAGTTGCACTTTAAAATATTTAGCCTGTAAACTCAGTTTGAACAAAGTGAGTCGTGGAACGAAGCCCTCGAGTTCTGCTGTTTAACGGAATAAATGTTGTGATTTGCAGACATGGTACAACAACATGGGCCGTGCAGGCGAAACCAAGATCAAGCCATTCAGCGGTGATGACTACACCTGCATCTCCTTCCAGCCTGATCTGTCCAAATTCAAGATGGTGTCTCTGGACCGCGACACAGTGGCGCTGCTGACAAGGCGCGCTTACGACATCGCCGGCTCCACCAAAGGGGTCAAGGTGTTCCTCAACGGTACCAAGCTGCCTGTAAGTGCTCCTCATCTTCCTCACTGCTGTTTCCTGAGGATTCTATTCTCCTAATGTCTTTTCTTTCATGTTCGCGTGTTTCAGGTGACCGGGTTCCGCAGCTATGTAGACCTGTACATGAAGGACAGAACAGATGAGACCGGGTTGCCCCTCACCGTGGTGTATGAGGTGGTGAACCCGCGCTGGGAGGTGTGTCTCACCATGAGTGAGAAGGGCTTCCAGCAAGTTAGCTTCGTCAACAGTATTGCCACCACCAAGGTGTATATACACAAGCGTGCACACACACACACACACACACACACACACACACCTTTCCTGTAGGAAGTCGGTGTGGGCTATTACAGAACTTTTTTCATAGCGTTCACTCTGTCGGTTATCTAAGTAGTCTAGCTTAACTCTAAAACTCTGTGTGCTTTAGGGTGGAAGACACACAGAATATGTGGCTGACCAGATCGTGTCCAAGATGATTGAGGTGGTGAAGAAGAAGAATAAAGGTGGCGTGGCGGTCAAGCCCTTCCAGGTAACTTCGGAGAGTTCTGAATAGACAGCCGTTTTGACTCTAGTACTTTGAGAACAGTGGGTCTTACGTGTGTGTGTGTGTGTGTGTGTGTGTGTGTGTTCAGGTGAAGAACCACATGTGGCTGTTTGTGAACTGCCTGGTTGAGAACCCCAGCTTTGACTCGCAGACCAAAGAGAATATGACACTGCAGCAGAAAAACTTTGGCTCCACTTGTACACTCAGTGACAAGTTCTTCAAACAGGTCTGTCTCTCACACCAACACCCTGGAGTGTGTCATGTTTCAAGTTCTTGTAGAACGAATAGGAACCCGGTGTGTTATAAGCACTAGTTTGTTCTTCCTCTACTCTCAGGCATACAGTTGTGGCATTGTGGAGAGTGTGATGAACTGGGTGAAGTTTAAAGCTCAGAATCAGCTCAACAAAAAGTGCTCGGCTGTCAAACACACCAAGATCAAGGGCGTGCCCAAACTGGATGACGCCAACGATGCGGGTACGTGTGCCATCTTGGATCAGGAGATGGACGAGATGATGGAATAAATCATTAGCATGATAAAATGTGTACAGCATCATGTGCTGTATTAGAATTTGTTTAAGTGTTTTGTGTGTGAGAGTTTGACTGAAAATGGTGGTGTGTGTGTAGGTGGTAGGAACTCTGCCAGCTGCACACTGATCCTCACTGAGGGAGATTCGGCTAAGACCCTGGCCGTGTCTGGACTCGGTGTCGTGGGCCGCGATCGCTACGGTGTTTTCCCCTTGCGTGGAAAAATGCTCAACGTGCGGGAAGCCTCACACAAACAGGTGTGAACATGAGCATGTAGATGATAATGCTGAATCAAACCTCTGCTTTCATTCAGCACGAATTAATTGTGCGTGTTACAGATCATGGAGAATGCAGAAATCAATAGCATCATCAAGATCCTGGGTCTGCAGTACAGGAAGAACTACAGTGACCCCGAGTCGCTCAAGTCACTGCGCTACGGCAAACTGATGATCATGACAGATCAGGTCAGCCACGAGCGCCACGCTAACTCAGATCGAGTTGAACCCCCCGACTCTTAAAAATTTTTAACGCCTGACCTTTCGCTCTGTTCAGGATCAGGATGGCTCTCACATCAAAGGGCTTCTCATCAACTTCATCCACCACAACTGGCCCTCGCTCCTGCACCACAACTTCCTCGAGGAGTTCATCACACCAATCATCAAGGTGTGTGTGTGTGTGTGTGCAGTTTTTAAATCTATAGTATGCGAATATTACTTGTGTGTGAGCCTCTGTTCAACTGTGTCGTGTGCTCGGTCTCTGTGCAGGTGTCAAAAAAGAAGCAGTCGCTCTCCTTTTATAGCATCCCAGAGTTCAGTGAGTGGAAGGAGAAGCAGAGCAACCTGAAATCATGGAAGATCAAGTACTACAAAGGTTTGTTCCTAAAAACCTGTGGTAGTCTGGCGCTACATGTAAGCAGTCTTTCTTCTGCATGTGTTCTGTACATAATAAGGTGATGGGATTAGGAAGGAGTCACGGTGATGGGTCTGGGTTTTCAGATATCATCAGACATGTAATCCTGTATGAGTTTGTGGAATTTGACCAGATTGTATTTTTGTTGTTGTTGTCCTCCTTCCAATCCAGGTTTGGGTACCAGCACAGCCCAGGAGGCTAAAGAGTATTTCTTGGACATGGCGAGACATCGCATCCCGTTTAAATACTCCGGACCTGCCGATGACGAGGCGATCACCCTTGTAATCACTGCTCTTTTTTTAAAGTTCTACAGAAACAACTCACACTTAAATTATTTTTATGTAGGGTTTTTTTTTCTCCTCACGTTCTGCTTTTAGGCCTTTAGTAAGAAAAAAATAGAGGAGAGAAAGGAATGGCTTAGCAGCTTCATGACCAACAGGAGACAGCGGCGGGAGCACAACCTGCCCGAGGTCAGGGTAGCAGCCGGTAAAAAAAAATATTTGATTTAATTGAGTAAATAAATGCATGTTTTGTAATTTGTGTGTTTTGTGTGAGCGCAGGAGTACCTGTATGGAAAAGGGACCACATCACTCACCTACTACGACTTTGTCAACAAGGAGCTGGTGCTTTTCTCCAACTCCGACAACGAGCGCTCTCTCCCGTGTCTGGTGGACGGTGAGAAGTTTATATTCTATTAACGTGTGGGGCATCAGAGACGATATGTTAGTCCTTTATATATCCCAGTCTATGCATGTGGGTGGGGCTTTTCCTCCGAGGTGCCCATTTTTGTTCCATATTGTGTGTTTGAAGTCTTCACTAAGTTGAAGCCAAATGTGTGTGTCAGGTCTGAAGCCGGGTCAGAGGAAGGTGATGTTCTGTTGCCTGAAAAGAAACGATAAGCGTGAGGTGAAGGTGGCCCAGCTCGCTGGCTCTGTTGCCGAGATGTCTGCTTATCATCATGGAGAGGTTAACTAAGTGTTTTTACTTTTTGTGTGTTGTAATTCTTGACTTTTGAATGTATGGCTCTGGATTGTAGAGTAATTAACAAAAAGAATTTGTTCTTAGGTATCCTTGATGATGACCATCGTGGGTCTGGCGCAGAACTTTGTGGGCAGCAACAATCTGAACCTGCTGCAGCCTCTGGGGCAGTTTGGTACACGTCTTCATGGAGGAAAAGACTCAGCCAGCCCCAGATACATCTTTACTATGCTCAGGTACACACACACACACACACACACACCGTTCTCAGTTGTGTTCAGGTCTATATGTCAGTTCTTGGGCTGTGTATTAAAATAAGATTTCAAGAGTCACTCAGAACTCGGGCCAGGTTTTATTACAAATAGACGTTTATGCATAATTAGTATTTGAAATGTTATATTTTTGAGTGATGCCTCTCTCTCTCTCTCACTCACACACACGCACACACTAGTCCTCTGACTCGACTGCTGTTCCCTGTTGTGGACGACAATCTGCTTAAGTATAACTTTGATGACAACATTCGCGTGGAGCCCGAGTGGTACATTCCCATCATCCCCCTCGTTCTGGCCAACGGCGCCGACGGTATCGGAACAGGCTGGGCCAGCCGTCTTCCCAACTACGATGTGCGTGAGATCATCAACAACATCCTCCGCATGCTCAATGGCGAGGAACCTGTGGCCATGGTCAGTTCCAGGAACAGCAGTGTGTATTAAGTTTTAGTTTTATTTGTTTGTTTTAAAACTATTGTTCTGAATGTTTTGTAGTTACCAAGTTATAAGGGCTTCAAAGGAACCATTGAGGAGGTGGCAACCAACCAGTACATGAACAGTGGTGAGGTGGCTATCATTGACTCCACCACCATCGAGATCTCGGAATTGCCTGTAAAAACCTGGACTCAGGTTAGCAGTCATGAGCATCGTGGGGTCTGTCAGTATTTTGTTTACGTGTTTCTTTTACCTGATAGAATGATTATTGTCTAGAACTATAAAGAGAACGTGCTGGAGGTGATGCTGAACGGCTCTGAGAAGGTGCCTCCTCTGATCACGGATTATAAAGAATACCACACAGACACCACTGTGCGCTTTGTGGTCAAAATGACTGAAGAGAGGCTGCGTGAGGCTGAGGCTGTGGGTCTACACAAAGTCTTCAAGCTCCAGAACCCCCTGACCTGTAACTCTATGGTAAAGACTGATGCAGCTGACGCTCCTCAGTGTTCGGCAATTTAAAGACGTAAAGAGAGAAAAAAAACCGTTCTAAACCCAGTCCCTCATATGTACAGGTGCTGTTTGACCACGTGGGCAGCCTGAAGAAGTACGAGACCGTGCAGGACATCATGAAGGACTTCTTCGAGCTGCGTCTGAAGTACTATGTTCTGAGGAAGGACTGGCTGCTTGGCATGCTGGGAGCTGAAAGTGCCAAGCTCTCCAACCAAGCGCGCTTCATTCTGGAGAAGATCCAGGGCACTCTCGTCATTGGTGAGAGATGTTTCAAACAGGCGTTAAGTCCACGTCAGAGTTGGTGCTCATTATCGTGTTTGTCCCCTTTCTTTCAGAGAACAAGCCCAAGAAGGAACTGATCCGCATGCTGCAGGAGATGGGCTACGACTCGGATCCTGTTAAAGCCTGGAAACAATCCCAGGAGAAGGTAGAAATCTGTCTTCACTGCTCACGCCGTCACTCCTTCTGCATGCTGTGCGAGTCTTAGACGTGTGCCCGTGTTCTGTTCCAGGAGGTAGAAGAAGATGTTGGTGATGAAGATGAGGAGAAAGAAAAGGAGGAAGAGCCATCAGGACCAGATTATAATTACCTCTTGAGCATGCCTATGTGGTTCCTCACCAAAGAGAAGAAAGACGAGCTGTGCAAGCAGAGAGATGCCAAGGTCACTAGTGATGTCATCAGTAAACAGGCTTGATGTAAAACCGCATTGTGTTTGTTTGTTTGTTTGTTTGTTTATTTATTTGAATGTTGGTTGTTAGATGAATGAGTTGAACGTGTTGAAGAGGAAATCTCCTTCCGATCTGTGGAAGGCGGATCTCGCTGCCTTTACCGAGGAGCTGGAGGTAATCCTGTACCCCTCTGTCTTATACAAAGCAAACAGAGATTGAAAAAGGTTTTGGTGGTAATCTGTGCTAAATGACTCAGAGTTACTGAGTTCTCAGAGTTGGTTGTTCCCCCACAGCGTATGGAGGAGGCCGAGCAAGATGCCCAGGCCTCCTTCGCTCAGGTCAAGACCAAAGGGGGCAGGTGTAAGGTGGTGAAGATGAAGGACGAAACCAGGCCCACCCCTCAGGGCCGCCGCGTTATCCCACGTGTCACCAGTGCCATGAAGGACCAGGCTGCTAAAAAGGGCGGAGCCAAGAAGAGCAAATTGAAGGTGGGGGTGGTGTGTCAGGGTCATGCTGCTGTGCCCCTTCTCTATCTGTGTGCCGCCCCCCCCGCCCCCCCCTGTTCTCTAAATGTGCGTCTTTTTTCTGCAGTCTGAAAGCGATGGCAGTGTGGTGATGAAGATGGAGTTTGACGATGAGGGAGATGAAGACTCTCATGAGATGGGACTTGCTGCTCGTCTCACCAAAAAGGAAGCCAAAGAGAAGGGTACTGACTGAAAGGAAAGAATAATGCCGTAACGTGTCTCATGTTGTGGTCTTATTAAAGTGCACCTCTTTCTTTTCCAGGCTCCAAGTCTGGCAAGCAGACCACGCTGCAGTTTAAACCTGTCAAGAAAGAGAAGAAGAAGAAGCCACTATCATCTGAGGAGGAAGAGAGTGATGATGGGGGTTCGGGCAGTTCCACCGGCAACTTGGCTTCCAGAGGTCGTCTGGGAAGGAAAGCGAACGGTAGCTTCACATTGATTGGTCGAATCGGTGTTGAATAGTTTTCAACATCAGGCAGTCGTGCGTGGTGACATGTTTCTAGCTTGTAATATAGAAGTGAATGTTTGCGTTTCAGTCGGTGTGAAGTACTCACTGTCTGACAGTGGGGAAGAATCTGACAACTGGACCAGTTTGGGCAAAAAGAATGCTCCAAAAATTATTGAAGATGACGACGATGATGACCTGTTTGTCCCAGAACCCGACGATGTACCTGAGCAGGACTCACCTGTCCCGCCTCCACGGTCAGTCTTCTTCCTAACCATTGTTTTTCATATTGATGTTGTACATGTGGATTCATAATATTATAATACCTGTAAAAACATTTTTTACAGGAAAAAAACTGTGAAAAAACCAAAGGAAGACAAAGTGGTGAAGAGCTCACTCGCCTGTAAGAACTCAGCAGTTAAATATTACAGATAAGTCACAAGGTTTGCTTGGTTAAAGCATCACTAATGCCTGTATGCTTGTCCGTCCAGCTGAAAGTGCCGCCCCTAAACCTCTACGCCAACCCAAAGAGAAAACGGTGAAGAAAGCAGCCGACACAAAGAAACCCGCAGCAAAGAAAACGGCCGCAGTCTCCAAGAAGAAAGGACCCATAACAGGTGTGTGGAAAGTGCTGACACTGGAGACTCCTTCCTTAACTTTAACATGGCAGTGGGCAGTTGCTATAGAAACAGTGGAATCAGTGTGTTATGATTAAACATATATATATATACACACACACACAATGTCTAACCAGTCAGATTTAACGACTCTTGTCGAATTTAAACAAAGTTGTTGGATAAAATAGAATTTTTATGCATTTTCCTTCCATTTTACACTTTTCGGAAATTATAAAAATTACCGCGGTTTGTTTATATTGACGACTTGAACTAGGTCAAAGTAAAATCTAGTGAGGGTACTCCCTCCATAATCTCCAGTATTTCACTGTCGATAAGACGGGTCTCAATCACGTGACTGATAGCTGCATTTTTTTCGCTGGTGAGTTTATATTTTTAATAGGCCTTAATTTTGACATAGCAGACGTGGATACACAACTGTACTTGGTTTACTACCAGTTATATACCAACTCAAAAACAGTTTCTTCCCCAGAGCTGGGAAAGCCATCACCCCTCCGCCCTCCAATCCCTCGCAGTCTCACACACACACAAAACCTTCCTCCACAGCCACATACACACTCTAAGAAATATATATTTTTAAACCCATTAAATGAACAAAGATATTAGCTAACAACTGGGCCTTTACATATTTCATAAGACAATTAAGAAAAGGTTTCACATTAATTGTCAGTAAAGATCATTTGTGTTACGATAAGGAAGATTCAAGAGCCTTTACTGTCATTATGTTCACACATTACAAAATTTTGCATGAGACTCAGCTTGAAAAATCTACAATCAAGGCAATAAACTGCAAAACATTATTATTTAGAAATATTAATATTCTGAATAACATTCAAGATTCCACTAGATTGCACCAGATTCCAATATTGAACATCAAAAATTTTAAAAGGTCCCTGCTTTTGCTGATGAATGCGCTTAAAGTAGGATTTTTCAGTCTTGTTACAGACACTGTGTGTGTGTTTGTTTGTCTCGTTATTACACTCTTAGTGATCCGATTGTGTCATATTATAAACTGATATCATGGGCGCTCTGTTTCTTGCGTAGATGTTAAGCAGCCATCTATTCTTGATGTGATGTCCAAACCCGCACCCGCTAAAAAGAGCACAGCCACAAAACCGCCCTCCACTGATTCAGAATCTGAAAACTCCGCCCCTAAAAAGGCAACCAAAAAGGCAGCCGTGCGTAAGAGGAAAGTGGTGAGCAGCGATGACTCGGACAGCGATTCAGACGGAGGGAACCTCATGGCCCGCCTCAAAAGCAAAGCCTTGGCTGGGGGAAAGGTACGTCTCTATTACACCTGCCCTCTACTTCACGTTTTATTTGTTTTAAAAGTTTTCACTTTTTAATTACTGAGCGTTACGCAAATGCACAGGTTCTAGTGGTGCAATAATAGGCAATGTGATATAACAGTGTTATGATAAATTGCACCATTTTTCGGTTTTGAGTAGTGGGTTGGATGATAAAATGTAATGATTTTAAGACCTGATGATATACACTACTTTTGTTGTGAAACCCTACTTCCGTTGGCTAACCTCGTAGAAATGCTTAAATCATAAAAATGCCATGAAGTGTAGTGATGTTGCAAAGCTGTTTCTTATTTATAGCTTTAATTCTTTCTTCCTCCCACACTTTAAACCATTCAGAACTTTCCAGGTGTTGATTTTGTGACGTGAGTTATGAAGTATTTATGTCAAGATTTTGCCTTACTCAGTTAATTTTAAGTAATTGTGGTTTTTGTATTAAATTATTTTAATTATGTTCCATTTAAATCAGCTTCTAATTTACATATAGAAAGATGATAATGTTATATATGGTATATACGCTCCATGTACTATATTAGAACGAGATGTAGTCCTGGGATTGATTCAAAACGCTGATAAAGTATTTAAAAAAATGTCGAGAACCCCTGATCCAGGTGATGCAAAAATCGATTGATTTTGCTGTGTTTAGAAAAATAAGTGGGATGAGGACAACAGCTTTTCTTTGGATGGGACATCGCCTGCTGTGGCCCCGAGGAGCAAAACAGCACGCAGCAAAAAACCAGTCACCTACACACTGGGCTCGGACTCCGACGATGACTTTTAACCCGTTTGACTTCACCTCCAGTTCCTAGAATGAAGCTAATATTGCTGACGTGGTTTAAAACTTAAATAGTTTTATTTCCTGTTTTTATGTCTGTTTAGTATCTAGTGTTGAATATTGATGTGGAAGGTTTTTAAGTGTTTGAGAAACTGTTTGTCTTGTAAATATTTTCTATCAGTTTTTTTACTAATTTTTTTCATAAATAAATTTTGCCTGTGACCTATGCTTCAGATTACTAATCTCCGTTAAGAGAATTTTTTTTAGTTAATCGAAAATATATAGTTCGCCAATTGCTTAATTAGCCCATAATAATAACAATAATAATAATAATGATCGCTTAACTCTGATGTGCTTTTGTTCAGATTTGTGTTGTTGGTGATGAAATGAGTGGGTTATATAGGTGAGTAGCACACTGTTTGGATACATAAAGAACAGAACTTCTATACCACGGCAGATTTGTAAGATTACATGTTTAATTAATGTGCAAAAAAAATTATTTTAACCTTAGCTTTAGCGGAGCACCATTGATGAGGAAAAAGCACCTGACCATCGAGTTGCTTTTGAAACAAAAAAGGCATTTTTGCTCATTTTTCTTAATATGGCTTCGGACTGCTATCTCCCCATAGATGAACGTACCCAAGTTTGGTCGCAACAGGTGGTTCCCTTCCTGAGATATGAATTAGTTTTCTTTCTGTTTTTTTATTTATTTAAATTTCATTCATTCATTCATTCATTCATTCATTCATTCATTCATCTTCTTCCGCTTGTTCCGGGGTCGGGTCGCGGGGGC
>JAQMYF010000017.1:20187892-20198090 GCA_030014195.1 Neosilurus mollespiculum | reverse complement strand
AGTGACTTACAGAAGTGCTTTAAAGTCACTATCAGTGAATATATTCTTATACTGGTTTGTAAGGACACAGACTAAGTGTACAAGTGGACAGGTGTTGTGTGCAGGGTTTTTTTTTTGTGTGTGTGTGTGTAAAAAACACAGTGCTAATCTAAGTACTGCCGAAAAAGGTAGGTTTTCAGCCGTCATTTAAAGATACCCAGTAACTCAGCTTTCTGAACATCCAGAGGAAGTTCATTCCACCACCTTGGAGCCAGAACAGAGAAGAATTTAGATGCATTTTTCCCTTGACCCTTGGTAGAAGGAGGGACCAGTCTAGCAGTGCTAGACGATCTGAGAGAATGCGGTGCTGTGCGGGGTGTGATAAGTGCTTTGAGGTAGGGGGGTGGAGGTTTATTTTTGGCTTTGTAGGCAAGCATTATTGTTTTAAATTTTATGCAAGTAGCTACAGGAACCCAAAGGAGAGATTGTAGCAGTGGAGTGGTGTGGGAAAGTTTTGGAAGATTGCACTCCAAGGTAGACCTACCAGCAGTGAGTTGCAGTAGTCTAGTCTTAAGGTGACAAGGAATTGAACAAGTATCTGAGTGGCCTCAGTGGAAAGAAATGGGTGAATCCTTCGGCTGTTAAAGAGGAGAAATCGAGAAAGATTAGTGATATGAGAAGAGAAGGACAGGCAATTGTCCATGGCTACTCCAAGGCTTCATGCAGTGACTGAAGGAGAGATCACAGAGCTGTCCAAGGAGATTACAAGATCTTGATGTAGGGATGAGTCAGCTGGGATGAACAGCAATTCAGTCTTGCTGGAATTAAGCTTCAGCTGGTGAATTGCCATCCATGAGGAGATACTTGCCAGACATGCAAAGATCCGGGCAGAAACATCAGTGTCTGAGGGAGGAAAAGAGAGAACAAGTTGAGTGTCATCTGCATAGCAGTGATATGAGAACCCATGTGAGGATATGACCTCACCGAGGGACCTAGTATATAGAGAGAACAGAAGTGGACCAAGAACTGAGCCCTGGGAAACTCCAGTGGAAACTCGACGTGGAGAACATGTGGATCCCCTTCATGTAACCTGATATGAGTGACCTTCCAAGTAGGAAGCAAACCACTACCATGCTGAACCACAAATTCCTAGACTCCTGAGGATGGACAAGAGAGTCTTGTGATTGACCGCATCAAATGCTGCTGAAAGGTCGAGGCGGATGAGGACTGATGACATCTTGGCTGATCTTGCATCATGTAGCTTCTCTGTGACCACCAAGACAGTCTCTGTGGAATGTGCCACTTTGAAGCCAGATTGATTAGGGTCAAGAAGGTTATTCTGCAAAAGATAGAAAGATATTTGGTTATAAATAGTGCATTCAAGAATTTTTGAAAGGAAAGAGAGAAGTGATACCAGTCTATAGTTGCTGATGTCTGATGGATCCAGAGATGGTAGGAAGACAAATCTGATTCAAGTTGAGATTTCTTCCACTTTCAGCTGCACTGAGTTGTCTACGATTGCTTCGCAGCACCTCCGAGAGCCAAGGAAGCAGGGCAAGAAGTCGTCTTGGATTTTGTAGATAGTGTGCAGAGAAGATCCATAGATGCAGAGAGTGAAGAGAGGAAAGTGTCAGTAGCAGATTCTAGTGGTAGAAGAAAAGGAGACAGGGTCAGGAAGCTGAAATAAAGTACAGGAAGCAACAGATGGAGATACAGTGTGGAGGTTTTTGCCGAGTCGGGGAAGAAAACTGAAAGCTGGTGTTAGGTAGAATAGGTAAGGTGATAGTAAAGGAAACCATGTGGTGGTTAGAGATGTGAAGTGGGGTGGCAGTAATGCCTGTGACTGGGGAGGGACGACTGAAAACAAGATCTAGGAGATACCTCCTTTGTGTGTGGGAGACCAGTTGTTGAAAGTTAAAGAAGAGTTACCCAGAAGAGTGAGAGGGGGGTGTTGTCAGTGGGAAAAGTGCTGAGGAGTGTGTCCATTTCTTCTAAAAAGTGTCCAAGGGGTCCAGGATGGCGGTAAATGACAAGGTTGATTGGAGAGGAGACTTTTACTGCATGAAGCTCAAAGGAGGAGATTCCTAGGTGAGACAGAGAGAGTGGTGTAAAGCATCAACTCTGATTCAGGAGCAGGCCTGCACCACCACATCTCCCAGTTACTCGTGGAGTATGAGAGAAAGCACAAGCAGAAGAAAGAGCTGCTGGTGTAGTAGAGTTGTGTGGGGAAGTCAAGAGAGTAGTGAGAAGCAATAGCAGAGGTAAAATCAGCCTTTTTAACAGCGGACTGGCAGTTCCAGAGCCCACCTCTCACACTCCTTTGCCACTGGGACAGCAGTGGGGTGGTGAATAAGGTTGCTGAGAGTGCGACCTCTTGCTTGTTTGTAAGATCTTCTGGGTCTAAGAGAATTGAGAACAGTAATGGGTTTAAGGCACATGACAGCAATCTGGTTTATGCTTAAGACGGTAGACCTGATAGTCCTAATTCAATAAAGGCAAGAATACTATTAAATTACCACCTTATTCAAAGAACTTGTTTTAGAAAGAGATCTGTGTTGCTAACTGCTACACACGGTGATATCTTCAATATATACTTTCTGGGTCCTGCCCCCAATTCACACCTTAAGGAAGCCCGAAACTACTGCTGATTATGCATCACAAGACTACAGAAACAGCTATGAATTCTATACTTAAAACTATTAGTGACAACAAATAAGTCCAACTGAATCAAGCAGACAGTAATACAAAAGTTAGAATTCTATCTTGCCAGTAGAGAAGAAATCCAGGATACAACTTAAAGCACACATTTCTCATAAGCATTTCATAAGCATGAAGCTTTTTATAAGCTGTAAGCCATAATCATCAAAATTATAACAAATAAAGGCTTGAAATATCCCACTTTGCATGTAATGAGTCTATACAATATATTAGTTGTACCTTTTAAGTTGAATTACTGAAATAAATGAATTTTTGGACGATATTCTAATTTTTTGAGTGTCACCTGTATACAGATTGTTTTGTGAAAGCAACAGGAAATTTTAAATGTTTTTATACCTTTTTACAGCTAATAAAAGCTGGATAAAAGATTTGTCTCAATCATGTTACATCAAATTATTAGTAAAATTAGTAAAATATAATGAAAAGTGCTTGATCAACTAAATATATATGAAATACAGGTATTAAATCAGCTTTCAGGCAATTTATTAAATCTTTTTACAAAAACTGTAGAAACCTTCAAGATCTAAA
This sequence comes from Neosilurus mollespiculum, assembly GCA_030014195.1. Classification (NCBI taxonomy): domain Eukaryota; kingdom Metazoa; phylum Chordata; class Actinopteri; order Siluriformes; family Plotosidae; genus Neosilurus; species Neosilurus mollespiculum. The sequence goes on along the minus strand of JAQMYF010000017.1, from coordinate 20,194,865 downwards.
AGTAAATGAGAATAATCTGTATAAGCAGTAGTAAGAAATTTCAGACACTCTTGGTACACATAGGTAAGCTCGGTCATGTAAGAAAAAACATTCACAAAACAACGGGCTGCACAAAATGTCTGTCTCAATGTCAACTCTACATCATATTTCTTGCAGTGGTCACCATTCACTACACAAGTCCTGTACAAGACACAGCTAGAACACCATGACGTGCTTACCAAGGCCCGGACACGTGGAAACTGTTATTAGCAGAAACATGGAGAGGAAAATTATATCTGAGATGAATTATTAATTCAATATCATATCGCTCTGCCACCAATGTTGTTACTGACCATCTAGAAAATTGCTGGATCCAGAGTTCCCCGTAGAGCCAGTCATGTACGAAAGTGAAACATCAAGGTTTAAGGTCACCTCCAGTACAGAGGTATCACAGAGCTTTGTAAGATGGGTGGGAACATTACCAGACGCAAATATCAACAGATTATTGCTTTCCGTTATGTTTCAAACCTACAGGTGGCTCAGATTTCTCACCATAGGGTTGATAACACACTGTATTCTGACCGTTTGATGAACAAGCTGCCCTCTAAAATTGCTTACTTGTGTATTAAAAATGGATTACAAGTGTTGTGGGCCTCAAGAATTCTTAGTAGCACTTACAAATTTTTATTATTTATAATTTGAAGATCTTAAAGGTGTCTGATTCTTTAATATGATAATTATTCATCATGACGAGCACCTGAGAGTCTGGTACCATCATGGCCATGTTTGCAGAGGAATTTTTCAATATAATGTCATATTTGCTACAATATTATATATTCAGTTATAAACAAGGCCATTTTATTATTTTTCTGCAATAAATATAGTTTTTAAAGAGAAATTAAGTCTTTGCGACAAGACTTTTGTTCAGCCAAAAACGGGAATGTTTATATTTACAGCATTTGATCTTATCCAGAGCAACTTACAATTATCATTTTTATATAACTGGGCAATTGAGGGATAAGGGCCTAGCTCAAGGGCCCAACAGTGGTGACGGTGGGGATTGAACCACTGACTTTCGGATCAGTAACTCATAACCCCTAACAGGGCAGTGGTGGCTTAGTGGTTAAGGCGATGGGTTACTGATCCGAAGGTCAGCGGTTCAGTCCCCACTATAACCACTGTTGGGCCCTTGAGCAAGGTCCTTAACCCTCAATTGCTCAGATGTATAAAAATGATAATTGTAAGTTGCTCTGGATAAGAGCGTCTGCCAAATGCTGTAAATGTATAACCTTAACAACTAAGCCAAACGTTTATATTTAAGAATGTAAAGATTAGAAGAAATTTTCTTTCCAATACTGCTGCTAGCACATATTACGTTGATGAATGAAAATCGGTTAATAGGTTGGTGAGATATGGGCTTTTTATCCATGAATGTCCACATGTGCGACAAGACTTTTGTCAACGACTGAATATATAGTCATTAAGGATAGTCATTTAATATATTAAAGTTATAATGCAGTGAAAGGCAAGAAAATTGATCCACTTGAATCGTATTTAATAAAAGCCAGAAGCAAACCACCAGCTCACAGCTGAGAGCAGCCTTTGAAATTGTTTTAATCACCATTAAGCTCACTTTAGTCCTCTGCATTTAATTCCTTATATAGTGAGGAGGGGTAGTGAATGACTGAGCAATTTCGGACAGTGTTTGTGGCTCTATTGTTTCTTCTTCTTTCTTCTCTTCTTATTGCTGTTATTGTCGAATATGCGTACGCTGCCCTGAAAAAGAAGTGCAGAAGGGAAACGTGACTTGATTTTTTTTAAATCACTGTGTAAACTGTGATGCCAGAATACATTTCAATTAAATACAAAATATCGTCATGTGGTGGCACAATGGTTAGCACGTCTGCCTCACAGCAAAAAGGCCCAAGTTTGATCCCTGGCTCTTCCTATGCTTGTGTTGCTTTCCTTTAGGTACTCTGGTTTCCTTTTACAGTTCAAGAACATGCTCAGTGGGCTAATTGGCTGTTCCAAATCGCCCCTAGGTGTGAGTGTAAGTGTGAATTGTCCCTCATTAGGATTATCCGGCTTAGAGAACGAATGAGTGAATTAATATTGTCCTGTATCTCATAACAGTTATTGGTGCACATCCAGTTTCCATTAAATTAAGATCCTTACAAGCTTGTGACTAGCTTCCCTTGCTGTCAGTAGAGCGTCCATGTCATTGACCTACACAAAAAATACATACATGACGAATGAAGGATTTGGTGACTGGGGTTTTGTTTCCACACAGTCAGAGCAAAGCCATAATTTCAATGTGAAAGATTCTTGTAGAATTAGATATGAAACACTTGGGATAATACTTGAGTGTGTCCTCACCCTGGTACAAAGAAACTCGGTATCTTCAATCATCTTCATGATCTTATGGTTGTTTTCTTCTTTCACAAGCATCCTAGTGATTTTCTTAGCTTTCCTCGGATGGATTTCCTTACTGAGAGGTAACATGTAGTCATCTGCAGAAAGAAAGAAAAAGGTGTGATAGATGGAGAGAATAGAAATAAAGTAGATGGTCTCAGGCATTCAATCGTGCAGAACAGAAGTGCATATGTAGAGTATGTGTGTGTTAGAGTTGTGTATATGGGTGTATAACTCACATGCCATCTTGATCTGTTCATCCAGTGGAGCTGACTCCAACATAGACAGAGTCAGCTGTTCCCACGACGGTGGGCATGTCGGTAAATCCTATGAAAATACAGTGTCAGGTACCTTACATTAGGTCTATTTTCTATATGCTTACCCTCACACATACCAAACTAGGTATACTTGTACATCTTGGGAAAGGAGAGTGCCACATACAAACATTAGGCCACCGTGCCCTTAAACATGAACTTTGAACTTACATGAAAGAAAAACTGTTTAATATATGTGACCCATCACAGCAAAGTGGGTATTAAGTCAGGAATTATTAAATAGTTTGTTGAACTTTAAAGGTGTTTTAAAAGGATGAAAATTCCTGGCAGGTTTTGGTTAGTTACTCCAAAACTAGACAAATATGTTAGAAAATCTGGTATCATTTTAACGTTTAGGATATTACCCAAAAAATGGCACCAATAACTCAAAATTAGTAATTTCCAACTTTGTTGTGATGGGTCACATATAGTTGGCCTTACACATACATTAGGTCACCATGATGTTGACCTTTTACCGCACTTAAAAGAAAAACGATGGTTCAGCCCTTATTTTCTATATGGTGGACCTTACACATACATTATGTGTGGTCAAGGTCACAGCTAAATATCAATTTACCTTCACTGAGTTGAAAGACACAGCCCGACAAGGGTTAATTTAATATTTCACCTTTAGCCCTAACCTTGACCTTGATGCAAATGACCTGAGCATTAGAGAGATCTTTGAAAATCTTTGAGTCTTTCAAATTCTGGTTTACATATTTTGAGTGTCTGTGAATTTTACCGAGCAGGGCTTTCAGTGATGTTTGCCCTCACAATGGTATCTTGTTGTTGTTGTTTTAAATCAAATTTATAATCACACAATGGGATTTCATTGACAGTTAGCAATTTTCACTAAAGGCAGGGTGGATGTAGCTGAATACTCATTGAGACAGAATGTTAAGGGGAAAATTCAATTCAGAGATATTCACTGAGCCTGAGGTAATTAATTAGACTATATACTGCATGGAAACAGAGAAAAGAAAAAAAAAAGTTAAGCATGACAGTGGAAGATGAGGTCCGCCACGTATGGATTCATCATGGGTTCGCCAAGGAGCAACACACTGCTGTTCGAGAGTTAACAAATAACTTTCACTAATAGATAACTAACATTTTTACCTTAACGATAGATGTATAAGTTAATTAAATAGTTAATTCACAACCTGAATACACTTTCAGAACAGAAGGGCTTTGAGTGAGCCTTTGTACTGCTGTCTGAAAAGGCACCTGTACCATCCAGCATTAGTGGTTGTTTTGTGTCGCCAAAATAGCTTTAAGTTTGTCTCTGTCATGCTACAAAAGCTCTCCACCAGTCACAGGGATTTAACAGCTTTATTAGTGTGTGGTGAACTTTCGGCTGGTCTTCACGACACCTCCGTTCCATGTACAAGGTGCCATCAATGCAGGCTAGTCATTGTAGGTTGGATGGATCTTCAGAGTTTAATGACCAGTTCACCAACTTTGTACAAGATTTGCACAACTTCACATCTCAGGGGATTTTTAGAGACTGTTGGCTGAATTTCTCCAGAATTGCTTGACGCTTTAAAAAAATAGCCTAGCACTTTATTAGCATCAGTGAGTTTTGGACTTCCTGCGATAAAAAACATTTTTTTTTTTTCAACTTTTTTCTGGATCTTGTATTTCTGTTCCTCCCAGTGCAGCTAACTGGGTTATCAAAGGCCAGCCATGCCTCTGACTGTCTATGGTGAGAGGCATGTAAAAGAACCGTTGCTGTCATTCAAAAAAAGTAGGCCATTGGATTGCTGTCAGCGTGTTTCTGCCCTGCGATGGCCTGGTAAGCTGTCCAGGTGTACCCTGCCCTCACCCAGAGTCACCTGAGATGGGCGCAAACCTCCCCGATACCCTAATTAGGATTAAGTGCTTCAGAAAATGAACAAATGAATGTATTTCTGTTCAAAATTTGTCTTGCTGTGCAAACCACTCTAAACTGCAAAGTTAAACATCAACAAGTTTAACAAGTTTAAATAAACAAACAAACAAACAAATAAATAAATAACACAAAAACATTTAAACTATTAGTAGTCTGTTGTACTGGAATCTTTTGAAACTCATTCAGTTTAAATTAAGTGTCTTTTTAACATTAAAAACATAAAGACCATAATGTGAAGGTTCCTTTGTGTTTTCTGGGATGCCAATTTGTTGAATTTCTAGAATTTCAGCCTCAGCAATTACAAACCGTGATTTGTGTTTGTCCACGCCGAATGATGACTTATGATCCGAAGATAGCGCACCAATCAGACTGCACGTTTCCCTTGTAGTATATAATAAATTGTAATATTATATGTGAGGTAATATTAAACATGCAACATGTTGTGTCTGTGTGTTGTTTTGGTATTTGTTCATACTTTTATCTCTAACGATGACCCTGTCTTGGCAGACAGAACACTATCTGCTGATCGGTCATCTTCAACAGTCAAGACACTGTCCTCCAACAGGTTTGCATGAGCGATTGGTACACTGTCTGCTGTCAGATCCACCTCAGCACCCAGGACACTGTCCTCCAATGGGTCTGCCTCGCTACCTGTATTACTGTCCTCCGATGGGTCTGCCTCATTACCTGGGTCACTGCCTTCCAACAAGTCTGCCTCACTAACCAGGACACTGTCCTCTAGTGGGTGTGCCTCTCTACCTGGTACACTGTCCTTCAAAGTGTCTGCCTCAGCAGCCATGACACTGTCTTCTAAAGGGTTTTCCTTGGCAGCAGGGACATGGTCCTCAAATGGGTCTGCCTCTACAGAAAGTATACTTTCCTCCAAAGTGTCTGTATCACTACCTGGGACACTGTCCTCTAAAAGGTCTGCCTCAGTAGCCAGTACACTGTCTGCTGATGGGTCTACCTCAGTGGCCTGGACACTGTCCTCCAACATCTCTGCCTTGGCAGCCGGGGTATTGTTGTTCAGTGGGTTTGCTTCCCTACCTGGGATACTGTACTCCAGGGGATCTGCCGCAGCACCTGTGACACTGTCTTCCAACTGGTTTGCCTTGGCAGCCAGAAGACTGTCCTCCAAAGTGTCTGCCTCAGCTGGCGGGACACTGTCCTCTAACAGCAAGGGTTCTGCAGACAGCATGCTGTCATTCATTGGGTCTGCCTCTGCAGCCAGCACACTGTCCTCCAGTGGGTCTGCCTCGGCAGCCAGGACACTGTCCTTCAACAGGTCTGCCTCTGCAGAAGGTACACTTTCCTCCAAAGTGTCTGTATCGCTACCTGAGACACTGTCCTCCAACGAGTCTGCCTCGGTCAGCGGGACACTGTCTGCTGATAAGGCTACCTCAGCAACTGGGACACTATCCTCCAGTAGGTCTGCCAATGGGCCTGCCTTGCTTCCCGGGATACTGTCCTCCAAAAGGCTTGCCTCAGCAGCCACAACACTGTCCACTGAAGGGTCTGCATTGGCAACTGGGACACTGTACTTAAATGGATCTTTGATAATGGATACTTTGGTAGCCTGGACATTGCCTACTGATGGGTCTGCCTCACTACCTGGGACACCATCCTCCAGTGGGTCTGCATGGGCACTGACAGCTGACGAGTCTACCTCATCACCCTGGATACTGTTCTCCAACAGGTCTGCCACACTCCCTGGGACACCGTCCTCCAGTGGGTCTGCCTCAGCAGCTGAGAGACTGTCATCCAATGGGTCTGCCTCGGCGGCTGGTACACTGTCTGCTGAAGGGTCTGCCTTGGCATCCAGGGCACTGTACCCCAAAAGGTCTGCTTCGGTACCTGGGACACTGGTCTGGTGCATATCCTGGTGGGGTTTAACTAGGTTCTTAGACTATAACACACACACACACACACACACACACACACACACAGACACACACAGACACACACACACACAGTTGTTAATCCACTTCATTTTACCCTGTTTCTTTCTGATCAGAATCATAAGTAACAGTACCCTTATAAAAATTCTATAGAATTCCATAGAATCTGTTGAAATCTATGGCTGTCTACACAATTTATAAATTTGTATATATTTCTGAAGTTTCTATTGTTATTGTTTTCTATAGAATTCTATTAATTTTTTTTATAAAATTGTATAGATTTCTTTCACAATTCTATGGGAAAAAAAAGATTCATTCATTAATTTTCTGAACCGCTTAATCCTAATTAGGGTCATGGGGAGGCTGACGTCCATCTCAGCCGACTCTGAGCGAGGGAGGGGTACACCATCGCAGGGCCAACAGTCACACAACCATTCGCACTCACACCTAGGGGTGATTTGGAACAGCCAATTAGCCTACTG
>JAQMYF010000017.1:20156248-20175873 GCA_030014195.1 Neosilurus mollespiculum | reverse complement strand
TGTCCCTTAATTTTTTTTTTTTGGTTTTACTTTTATTTATACTGAGTAGCTTAAACATTTTTTCATTCACTTAATTCTTATATACACAAGTATCCTTAGTTATTTATTTATCTATTTTTTTTTTTCCTTTTGCCCGATTATGTTCTTGTGGGCCACAAAAGTTCTTGCTCTACATTCGTTAGAGTGCACAGTATTTCTACTGTATCGATATGTTTATATTTTTGAGTTGTGATATTGATGTGATGTGATACTCAGTGTAAATATGACATCGGTTCCTGTTCTAATGTGCCTTCACTCCTAATAAAAATATTAACAAAAAAAAAGAAACCAAACAACACAAGTTTATTAATCTGTCTAACCAAGTTTAATTTCTTTTCACTGACCTCTCTGGATTTCTCTTTTCCAGTGTATTATGGCTTCGTTAATGGCAGCCTTGGATGCTGTGCATTTCGTTTCAGTCACTTTGTCTCTTTGCTGGTGGTCCCGTTCCACCACTGGTAAGATGTATTTGTTGTCTTTGTATCACATTACTTTGGTAAAAAAAGTAACGGAAAAATAATTATGTGCCACTGTATAGTCCTGGGTTCGAGTCCCGGCCCCGGTTCGGGTGTTTCTGTGTAGAGCTTGCATGTTCTCTCCGCTTGTGTGGGTTTCCTCTGGATACTCTGGTTTCCTTCCACAGTGGAAAGACATGCTTAGATTAATTGGCTGTTCCAAATTGCCCTGTTAGTGTGAGTGTGAATGGTTGTGTGTTGGCACTTTGATGGTCTTGCGACCTGTTCAGGGTGTACCCCGCCTTTGCCCAGTATTGGCTAAGATAGGCTCCAGCCTCCCCGCAACTGTGGTAGGATTAAGCAGTTTGACAAATGAGTGGTATACACTGTGGGTGGCATGGTGGCCTAGCGGTTAGCACATCTGCCTTACAGCAAAAAGGTCCTGGGTTCCAGTCCTGGGCTCGGGTGTTTCTGTGTGGAGTGAGCATGTTCTCCCTGTGCTTGCGTGAGTTTCTTCCAGGTACTCCGATTTCCCACAGTCCCATTACCCTTAGGTGTGAATGTGAATGGTTGTGTGTGTGTGTGTGTGTCTTGGACTTGTGATGGTCTGGTAAGCTGTTTAGGGTGCACTTTGCCTTCGCCAAGCGATGGCTGACATAGGCTGCAGCCTTCCTGTAACCCAAATAGGCAAAAAATACACTGTATAGCCAAAAAGTATGTGGACACCTGACCACTGATCATCTCATTTCAAACTTATAGGCATTAATAGTGGCTTGGAAAATAGTGACCACTAAATTTTGGAGTATTGAAAGAAGAGATTGGTGTTTATTCAGAAACAAGAGTTTGTGGACCTCCAAAAAGTGGAAACTTGGACAAGTCGCACAGGACAGGAGCACAACACGGGTCAGCTGATGACATCATCACTTTTTAAAGTCCTAACAAGTAATTGTGCCAAATTTTATCCAGATATAAGCACGCAAAATTACATTTCCGCCACCAACAATTCATTTATATGCATGGAGTCCTAAGCAATGACTTTAGTTATATACTAAATAAACAGTTCCAACAAACAAGGTCATTTTCTAGATTTTTTTAAAGCTCATAGATGAAATCAATATAATATTATTATATTGATTTCATCTATGAGCTTTAAAAAAAATCTCACTATAATATATATATTATATAGATTTAGGTACAGCATGAAAGCGGGGATGCTGATAGGTGGCCGAGCTTGGGTTTGTTTTTACTGCCGATATTTCTGATTTGCACTTTCATTTGTATCAACTGCCTTGTTAGTTTAATTATCCGTTTAACGGGTTCAGGTTCTGTCAAGCTTTTGATTTTGGAGTTTGCTCCATGAACATTAATTTATCGGCAAATCTGTCTGCCTACGAGAGAGAGAGAGAGAGAGAGAGAGAGAGAGAGACTGTGTTTTCTAAATCTGAATGGTGGTTTATGAGGCTTTTTTTTGGGTTACTCTTTTATTGTTACTGTCGCCATGCAAGTCAGTGACACATAACAGCCAATCAGAATCAACTCAGCGAGACAGCAGCCTTACTGGGTTTCCAGTGGTCAATATGCGTGATCAGTGGACAGGACACAGCAAATCCATCCCATTCCAAACACAGACAGATCACAGTTCTGACAGAGAGCAGACATTCCAGATAATACTGTTTGTACTGATACTTGTTGGGGGGAAAAGCAGGTCCACGTATGAGTGTGTTGGTCAGTTGTCCACTTACGTTTTGGGGATACAGTGTTGGCCAGTTCTGCATTTTGTGTTTTGCTCAAGGAAGGAGAATGAGAATGTTACGCAGAAGAAGGCGACAGAACGTTCTTGTGATCTGTCTGTTGTTTGGAATGGGAGGATGTGTTTACACTGATATACATGTACACTACATGCCAGCGGTTGTCTACAGCTCTCCAACCAGCAGGAAGCTGCTTTATGTCATCGTACATGTGAGTGACCCAATCCTTAATTTCTAACCTGCACACCACCACATGTGGTTTACGACAAGACATGTCCTGGAGTAATGTGGTTTCCATTATCGTGTATGTATAAACATTCGAATGACCTCAAGATGTTTCTGTGTTTGTGTTGGTTTCCGAGAATAGAACGAGATCGAGCTGCTTGGTTATGTGCTCGGTCTTCTGTCCTTTGTCATTAGCTGGACCTCCAGAATCCCCTTCTTTCTGAAAGCTGTGAGTAAGCTCACTGAGAACGTCAGTTTGGATTTGTCTGTATCCACTTTATGTTCAAACCATCTTTTTTTTTTTTTTTGTCTTTTTTTCTTCTTCTGCAGAACAGAGGAGAGATGAGTAATTTACCGCATGTCTCTTCAAGAGCCTTTAGCACTTTGGCGGGAGCTCTTTATACCTGTGCCATTCTCCTCAGTGACCTGCGGCTGGAGTCTATTGTTAAAGCGCTGCCGTGGATTCTCTCAGGAGCATGCTGTGCAGTTCTGGATTTCTCAGTATCCTTTTCCTCGAGCACCAGGCACACATCGTCCTTATAAATTTGAATAACCTTTGCGATGCCGTGGTCGTCTGGACTGTCGGCTCACAGTGAGAAGGTTCTGAGATCAGATCTCATCGTGACTTGCGTTGTTTTGTGTGGACTTTGCATGTGCATTTTCTTCCCATTTTTTGCATGGGCTTCTCCTGGGTTTTCTGGTTTTGTCCCACACTCCAAAGAAATGTTAGGTCAGCTGCTCGTAATTGTCCGTAGGTGTGAATGTGAATATGAATGATTGTTCGTCTAGGTGTTAGCCCTGTGATGGATTGGCAACCTGTTCAGGGTGTAACCCACTTTTCACCCAAGGTCAGCTGGGATTGGTTCTGTCTTCCTCTGTGACCCTGAGGAATAAGCAATTTATAACCCCAAGGCCAAAATTGTCTGATGCTGTGTAAAATGTAAATAAAAACAGAATTAAGTTGTTTCATAAACCCGTGTTTTATTCCCAACAGAACATAGAAGACACATCAAATGTTGAAAGTGAGAAATTTTACTATCTCAAAAGATAAATATAATCACATTTTGAATTTGCTGGCAGCAACATAACGGTTTCATAAAAGTTGGGGTGGGGACATTAAAAAGATGGAATAGTGAGTGGTACTCAAAAGAAATAGCTCAGGGAGTATTTGGCAACTTATTTGGTTAAATGAGAACTTGTCAATAACATGATTGGGTATAAAACGTGCATCTGGGCAAAGGTTCACCAATCTGCAGAAAACGCCACCTACAAGTTGTGGAACAACTTCAGAATGATATTTCTCAAAGTAAAATTGCGGAGACTTTGAATTTCTCATCATCTACAGTACATGATATCATTAAAAGATTCTGAGATTCTGGAGAAATGTCGTGGTCACTGACAAATGATTTCCGGAAGTGTTTCTGAACCTGTGTAGTGAGGAACCATGACAGAACCATGCCTGTTTAATACAGTACCACTTGAGGGCCTGAAGGTCACGGACATCCAGTACTGATTTGTGGCCCTGTCCCTTGCATTCTACATAGCTTTTTTTTTTTTTTTTTTTTTTTTTTTTTTTTTAAATCAGGCTTGTAGTTAATGGATGGATGCATGGAATCCTGGTGTACGTTTAGTTCTTTAACTATATGAACTTTCAGATTTTGCTCCTCTCATGTTATAGAATTTGCTCTAAGCAGCAGTACACTGGAACACTGGGCCCAGAAACGGAGTCCCTTTTGGGGAGATTCAACAGGGTGACATCTGGTCTCTATCACGTGTCCAAAAACACAAATGCCAAATTGCGCATTTCATCCTGGAAGACCAGCTCATCAAAAAATTCAGAGATAGAATCTTATAGAAAGACGACTGTTCAGCCTGTTCGAAAGGTATGTGTTTTATTTTGTCTGATCATTGTGGTGATGCAACCTTGAACTTCAATGATAACAGGGATATAACTGAACAGGCAGTGCTTTTGGAAAGCAATATGACCCTGTTTACACTTGGTTTTAAAACGCATCTTGGGTGATTGGTTACAAGTGGATACAAGCCCGAGACACATCATATGTATCCAAGGATGATCAGCTGACCACTTATGTTCATTACTGACTACATCAGGGACGAATCGGGAAACATTAGCGTGTACACTGCGAAAGAAATGTGCTGAAATGCATCCCAGACCTCCTCGGCAAGTGGTGTAAGTGAATGTGTCTTTGTCATCATGTATGCTTGTATTTGGCTCTGTCCAATGGTGATCCAATCACCCACAATGCTTTGTACATATGAAGTGTAATGATACATAGGTTATGATGCTTCTTACATTGCCAATCCGATTTCAGTTTTGAATTCCTTATAGCGTATTTTAGCATGAAAAAGACAGTATTCGCAAGTAGAAACAGCAAAGAAAAAAATAGCAAGTAAAAAAAAAAAAAAACAAAGAAAAGATTTGCAAGTTAAAAAAACCCCCAAAGGTCTGAACGGTCTCCTTTTTTGGTTAGGTCTTGATCACTGTAAACATGTGCTTGAAATGATGCACAGCATACTGTAACTTATTTACTATTTGATGCCAGCTCTAATTTTATCTTTTAAAAAAAAAAAAAAGATAATAAATCGACTTGGTAATTTTTTCGGTGCAGTTGTTTTATTTTTTTTCATTTATTTATTTTTAGCGTTATTTATTTATTTGTAGCAATAAAAGTGATTAGAGTATAAAACCTGAGAAACTTCAGGGGTGGAAAACCCTTTAACTCTTCACTGTTATCCATTTGATTTACATTTGATGCTATTTAATTTCATAGTTGCTTGTTTTCTAGGTGTGTTTAAAGGAGGTTACCATCACTCAGCAGGACTCCGCAGAAAGCCAACCTCTGAATGGATCTGTGAAGGTGGTCAGGGTCGACGAGTGTTATTCCTCAGGCGGGGCTTCAGATTCATCTTTCCTCAGCTCTGACCTAGAGGTTAGCAACCCCTTTTCCCATGAAATACACTCTGATCAATGCAGGTAATACAGATCAAGACATTTTTTGCTTCAAAGAATAATTTTGCTTAACGTTAGCTTTCTGATGATAGCTTAACATGTTTAGTATCTACAGTGGTGCCTGAAAGTTTGTGAACCCTTTAGAATTTTTACAATTTTAAGTGCCAGAAGTAAATATTGTGAACTCGCAATACAAACAAGACAAAAACATTATACTGGGTAATTTATTTATTGAGGGAAATAAACCAGTACTATCACATTCATGAGTGTCAAAAGTATGGGAACCTCTGGGATTATTTAATGTGAAGATGAAATTAGTTTCAGGTGTTTTTAATCAATATATGATAATCAGTTGCTGAGTGGGTGGCACATTTTATTTAAAGAACGGAGGTCTGGTGAAGTCTGATCTTTACGTCATGTTTGTGAATGTATATCATGGCACCACCTACATGTGTGAGGGCCTCAGAAAAAGAGTTGTTGACACTCATCAGACTGGAAAAGGTTACTTGAAAGAGTCTTGGACTCCATCAGTCTATAGTCAGAAAGATTACTTCTATAGATGGAGGAAATTCAAGAGCATTGATGTCATCCCCAGGAGTGGTTGGCCAACAAGGGTAGCTTCAAGAGCAAACAACTGAAGAGCACTAGTGCACATGGCATGGCTGCATGGAGAAAGCCATTGCTCTCTACAAGAACGGTGTTGTCTGTCTTCGGGTTATTAAAGATCATGTGGACAAGCCAGAAGGATATTGGAAAAAAACTGTGTGAATAGGTCATTTTGGTTTAAATGAGAAATTATGTTTGAATAAAGGAAGCACTGTTTTCCTATATAATAGTCTTATATTAACTGTGAAACACGTTGGTGGTAGAATCATATAGTGGGCCTGTTTTACTGCATCTGGGCCAGGATAGTTTGTCATCATTGGTGGAACACTGAATTTTGAATTATTTCAGTGAATTCTGGAGGAAAAGCCTACATGCCCATGAAATAAATTTCAAGAAAAAGTGGCTCGTGCTGCAAGACGATGACCCTATTAACACAATTCATCCTCCCAAAAAAATAATTAAAGGAGAATAAATGTATTTTTTCGGAATGGCCAAGTCAAAGTCCAGACCTTAACCCAACAGAAATATAGTGTAAACAGTTCATATGAGGAAACCCACCACAATTCATGATTTGAAACTGCTCTGTACAGAGGAAAGCCTGAGTCGACATGCAGAACTGATCAGCAGTTACCGGAAATGTTAGGTTGCCATTATTGCTGCGCAAGGGGGTCTGAAAGCAAATGTTCACATGCTCCTGACACATCCATCCAGAATCTGTACCAGTTATCCATCAGAGTCACAGGAGAAGCTAGTGCCAATCCCAGCTGACTTGGGGCAAGAGGTGGGGTACATCCTGAATAAGGCATGTCTATTGCAGTGCTTTTGCCACACACACATGTGACAGTGTTTTTGTTTGTGCGAATTGGTTACCTGTATTGTGAGATATGAGAAATGGATCAATAACGTATTCATTTATTCTTTTTCTGTTATGATAAAGACATCCAATAAAACTAATTCCTGGCCCTTTTTTTTAAACTCCTCTCTGGATGAACTTTTAGTCTTTTTCTGTTTTTAGTCAACTGTTTAACTGCTGTGTGCCAGATGGTGGCAGTAACGTGTTTGCAGTGTGAGCGAAAGGCCACTTTTTTCCTGTCTGATGAGTAATTTCCCCATTTTGAAAGCTGATTTGTTTCCTGAATGATTCGTAACCCTTACCATCATCTTTAATATTGTAAACTTCTACAAACCACAAGTGCTTCCATGACCAAATAATCTACTTTAATAATTGAATTAATAAGTCTGGAGTTCACAGCTGAAATAAGTGTTCTCAGTCTTGTTTAAAAAAGAAAGGTCTGCTTATTTAGCGAATTATTTCTTTTAGAAGATAATGATTTTTCTTACCGTTGGTATTGATTACATGTACTATTAATGACCATGTAGCTTGATGATGCTCATTATGCTTTTTTATGTAGCCGTATTTTAGCATAGCCCTAAAAACAGTGATCATCTCTAATTATTAGGCCGGTCATAACTGATGTGTGCAACAAAAAATGAGCCTGAAGATAGGGGATAACAACGTATGGAATTTGACATCTGAGACAAAAGTGTACTTTCTTGTATATAATAGAAGCAGTAGGATGTATTAGATCAGGGATCTAACCATAAAAGGCCAGTGTGGGTGCAGGTTTTCACTTCAGCCAAGCAGTAGCCATGCCTTCCACCCGTTTCAATCACTAATCTAAAAAAAAAAAAAAAAACAAGAAAAAAATAGATTGCACATTAGTGTTTTTAATTTTGAAGCCGGGTGGCAGCGATCAAGGGGGTGAGACCCCCTTCCTTTAAGATCTCAGAATGGAACCACTGAAAGCCAAAACAGCTCAAAAACCCTGAAAATGTTACTACTGACGGTCAGAATACCTTTATTTCGTATAATTTTACCAATAATTTCACTGATATTTGTGATTAATTAAAAAAACCTGAAATTTGGCCCAAAAAAAGGTTTTAAAATGAAATGTACATCTTGGATGGAATTATTTCCTTTTTCTTTTCATGCTACTTGAGTATAACAAGTAAACTGTAAACTGGTCTCACCAAGACGGCTGCCACCTGGCTTCAAAATTGAAACACTAATATCATAAGACGTAAACACAAGAGCAAACAGAAACCTCGCATGACGTGCCTTTTACGTTGGACTATCTATTACCAAGGACTAAAATCTTCCATTCCAGTAAGATGGGTGTTGAATGTTGTCTCAACTTGCTCCAACAATCACAGTAGTATCTCTAAAGTACAAGTCTAAAGTCCAAAGATTTATTTATTCATTCATTCATCTTCTTCCGCTTGTTCCGGGGTCGGGTCACAGGGGCAGCAGCCTAAGCAGTGAGGTCCAGACATCCCTCTCCCCAGCGACTTCCTCCAGCTATTCTAGGGGGACGCCAAGGCGTTCCCAGACCAGCCGAGACGTTGTCCCTCCAGTGTGTTCTGGGTCGACCATGGGGTCTCTTCCTGGTTGGACATGCCCGAAACACCACACCAGGGAGGCGTTCTGGAGGCATTCTAATCAGATGCCCGAGCCACCTCAACTGGCTCCCCTTAACGCGGAGCAGCAGCGGTTCTACTCCGAGTTCCTCCCGGATGACAGAACTTCTCACCCAATCTCTAAGGGAGAGACCTGCCACCCTGCGAAGGAAGCTCATTTCAGCCACTTGTATTCGCAATCTAGTTCTTTCCGTCATTACCCAAATATTGTTGCAGCTTGTTTATATGTATAAAGCCTAGTTGTCAATAGTAATCAGTCTCTGGTAAGATGGAGGCAACTTCGGCACATTCCAAATGCACGCGATATCCCGAGTAGCAGCAGTCTTCTGTTTATGACTAATGCAATCTATTTTTTCTTTTCTTTTGAGATCAGAGTTTAAAGCAGGTGGAAGATGTGGCTACTGCTTGGTTGAAGTAAAAACTAAAAAAAAGAAAAAAATGCACGGAGTGAGAGATGCGCGATTATGAGTTTTAATGGTGTTCATGTGTGAGAATGAAGAGCACCAAAATCTTCTGCCAGAGACCTTCCCAACCCAGTGGTACAATCATGTCGGCGTTAGCGTGGGGTTTATCTTAAAATGCCTTCAGAATTATTATTATAAGCCATAGTATTAGAAATACTTCAGAAACTCCATCCTCTAAATGGAGTTGTGTTGCCAAGACAGTAACAGTAACACCCCTATTTCCTCTCCGGCCAATCAGCAGCAGGGTGAGTTTGTTTTGTGCAACATCCCTTGTTGCTGATTGGCTGGAATAGTGTTGCGTGACTCTCACCAAGCCACTCTCTTTATCGTTTTGTGCTCCCTCTGGTATTTTCGGCAGTTTATGCTATTCGAATTATGCCTTGGGTGTGCTGTGCCCCGTTTTGGCAGAGAAGTGTGTTAAGTTTTTAATGAGGGGTGAACTATTTCTTTGTATCCAAATGAACCACTAGGCAGTGCATTAAAATAAGGTTCTTTTGGCTTCGTGTGTACAAATGTAGACATTTGGCAATAAAGAAAACATTGTGAGATGAAAAAGGAATCAGCTAATACTTAATACTAGCCTAATTTATTAATTTATAAATGAGTGAATGCGGCTCTGGGGAAACTGCTGGCGATAACCGATGAAAATATCAGAGGAATCCCGAATGGCCCTGCCCCAGATATAAAAGTAGTGCCGGATCTACTAAAGCATTTAAAAACTATTTTATGCCGCAATGAGAATAAACCATTCTGGCAGACATGGACCTTATCCACACCTGTCAAAATCTGATCTTATCTCATTTTTCAGTTTCTTTGGGGTTAGACCACTAGATCTCAGGCCCTCGTAACTTGTATCTTGCATATGTGATGATACAGTTCAGCGAAACCATTGGCTCTGTTGTCATACTGCATTTTAATGTGACAGGATATCCTTCTTGAGTGCCATGGATTCTGGCACAGCCAAGCAATTTCTTGGCTCTCACTGCTGCTCTTAAGAATTCCTGGTTATTGAGGATGTCATTTAGTCAAAAACAAAAGTGAATTGCTCAAGGTGAAAACAATTGAACTTTGTTTTATTCACTAAACAGGAAAACGTCAAACTGTGTGAAACTTCTGAGAAGTCTATGGACTATGGAGTAGGTTACAGTCTAGTGTTCAGGGCTTCTGCTGTAACCTTTGGCCCCTGAGTTGTCTGTGACTCATCCTACAACAATAAACTCGAAGTTGACCTTATTGTCTTTTTGTTTTGCTAGCAGACACAACACTTGGGTCGAGTGTTTGCCCTGTATTCTTTAGTAAACTGCTCTTTCATACCTCTGCGTGTATGACATGTTTTGTTGTTGTTAAGTCACAGAAAAGGTCACAGTCTCTCAATCGGTAGCGTGATAGAAATGCATATCACTTCCATTTACTGCTATGACGGTTTGTTTTCAACATTAACCCATGAAATAAATTGTCAGGTTGCTAAATACATCAGAAGCAATCTCCATCCAACCCTTAATTTGTGACTTATATAAATTCCCTGTTTGACTCGATGTTCTACTATAAAGTCCCTGTATCTGTTGATGTTCTACTTGGTTCTGTGGATCCTTGCCGTAAGCCATGCTTCCATGACCGGTACACGCCATGGAACTCTCAGAATTCTTCTCCACTGTGTCTGGGTAATGTTTGAGCTGAGTACTCAGACAGTCTGGATTTGAAGGCTAGATTTGGATCCCTACTAAGCTGCTTTGTGAGAGGCCGAGGGCCCATTATTGACATTTACTTCATTTGGTCGAGACATTTAGCCAGAGAGGCTTACAGTTCAAGACCCTCCTGAGCAGTTATAACGTATATTTCGGCTCCTGCTCAAGGGCGTAATGGTTGCAGCTTGGAAGTGCTGAGATTTAAATTGGTGATCTGTCTTCACCACTGAGTTACCAATACCCATCACTGGCTTTTCTTCATGCCTCTGCTGGAGAAGGAAATTTACTGACAGGCAAAATTTGAGGACACTTACTCATTACATACTGTTGCCACACATCTCCCTTCACTGGAACTCTGTATGGTGGCACGTGTAGTGGTTAGCACTTGCCTCACAGCAAGAAGGTCCTGGGTTCAAGTCCCGGGCTCAGGAAGGGCATTTCTGTGTGGAACTTGCATGTTCTCCCCTTGCTTGAGAGGGTTTCCTCCAGGTACTCTATTAATTAGGGGTGCCGGAAAAAAATAGATTCACGTCTGAATTGCGATTCTTATTTATTAGCATTCTGAATCGATTCAAATTTTCAAGAATTGATTTTTAAAAACACGTTTTTTTGAGCATTTCCAACCTTACTCACGTTTACCGTTTGTCCACACACGGCCTCCGTAGTGAATTGTTCCAGTGAGCGGCGGGTACAGAACTAGCTTTTAGCCGAGCTTTGACATGGATGAGATAAAATAAATACAGCCAGCGTCGTCTTCACTGAAGGAAAATGCTTGCACTTCGGATTTTACAATTTCCGGGTAAAAAGGAGCTTGACATGACATATGCGGTGTGCAAAATAAAAGTCAAGTATTTCTGGAACACTTCAAATCCCCGAGCCCACATCTTACACCATCACCCGGAGCTAAAAGAACCGGAGCAGCAGCTTCACTAAACTCCCAACCAACTCTGAACGAGCAAAGTGGAGTAAATCTACAAAACCAGCTGTGTAGTAATATCATTTCTTTCTTTCTTATAGAAGAGTTGTTCCTAGCTTATAGAAGAATGTAGTTACTTGTGAAATTGGCTCCCTTTGTTTGTAATGGTTATGAATCAAACATCGGTTTGAATCGAGAATCGATTCTGAATCGAATCGTCACCCCAAGAATCGGAATCGAATTGAATCGTGAGTTGTTGTTAGATTCACATCCCTACTATTAATACTATTTAGGATAAATGGCTGTTCCAAATTGCCCCTAGATATTAGTGTGAATGGTTGTGTGTGTTGGCCCTGTGATGGAATGGTGAGCTGCTCATGGTGTACCTCGTCTTCGCCCAGAGTCGGCTGAGATAGGCTCCAGGCTCCCTGTAATCATCGCATGAGATTGGCCTGTGTACAAAGTAAGCTCCATGAAGACATTTTCTGCCAAGGTTGGAGTGGATGAACTGTGTCCAACACCTCGACCACAATGGACATGTTTGGAATGAACCTGGAACACCGACCGCACCAAAGGTGTCCTCACCCAACATCAGTGCTGGAGCTTTTTTTAATGGCCTTGTAGCTGAAGGAACCCAAATCCGCGCCGTCAGCCCCACCTTAAAATCTAGTGGAAAAACTTTGCAGATAAGTGGAGGTTACTGATTTCAAGAAGTGCATATGGGCAGGTGTCCAAAAATCTCTAGCCAAATATGTTGTACTTTTGCTTCACGCCTACTTTATCTTGGTAACCTTTGACTTGTGATTTGGTAAACTTCAACCTTTTGAGCCTTTAGTGTAGGTACATGGATTACAGATCGGACATGCATGTTAGTTTTGTGAAATATATTTAAATGTAGCTTATACATTACATGGTTCCTTCAGAAATAGAACATTTTTGGAGATCATGGTCAAATATCAGTTCAACCAATATTAGTTAGGATGTTACAGTGCTCTCCAGAATCATTGGCACCCTCAGTGAATATAAGCAAAACAGGCTATGAAAAAATGCCCTCGCTGTTTATCCTCTTGGTCTTCCACCCAAAATATTCACAAAAATCTTCCCTTTTCATTAAAGTAAAATTATTGAAAGAAAAAGAAAAAGTTGACATTAAATAAATATTTTTCTCCAATACATGCGTGCCACAATTATTGGCACCCCTAGAAAATCTTGTCATTTAAAATCTAACTGAAGTATATTTCCAGTCATGTTTTACATTTTTAAGTTCACCTGTTTGATTAGGAGCTCTTAAATGGTCAACCATGACTTCCTGTTTCACTGGGGTATAAATATGAGGTGACACAAGCCAAATTTCCTTATTCATTCATCACTATGGGAAAGATCCGAGAACACAGTGACGATGTGCGACGAAAAGTTGTTGAGCTGCACAAACCAGGAAATGGATATCAGAACATTTCACTGAACACAGAATAAAGGTTTTGCCACGACCATCACAGTCCCCCGACCTAAACCCCATAGAAAATCTGTGGGATGAGCTGAAGAGGAGGGTCCACAAGCATCGACCTCGGAATCTGAAGGATCTGCAGAGATTCTGTATGGAGGAATGGTCTCAGATCCCGTGCCATGTGTTCACCAACCTCATAACTTTGTTCTTTGCTGAAATGTCTAGTTATTGTTCTTCCAGTAAACCTTACCCTTCAATGTTTTTTTTCTTCCCCCATTCATGCAGTGGGACTTTGAGGAGACCCCTCCACAATGGAGATCACAGAACGGAGACAGCCTAAAGACAGACACGTTCCCTCTGCAGGAGTGGTCAAAGTCTAACATGAGCTCAAGCTCTAGTGCCTGTTTTTGTAACAGTGCTGATCTAGAAGAGAGAATGATTGCTAGATCTCCTGACACAAACTTCCCAAGCCTTTCAGATTCTGGTAAATGATTCTGGATTTACAGTGGATGTACCAACAGTCATCTGACATTGTAATTTTTCAGTACATTGATATTTAATGAGATGTAAACTGTAATAAAGGAGAATAAATATCATTCTGCTGATCCAGTATTCTGTTTTTAAACATTTGTAGTCATGTGTAGTGATGAGTTTGCCCTATTACCAAATGAGACTCATTAAGAGCCATGTGTTTGTCATGCTGCTAGGATAAAAAGCCAATCTGTGCTGGCATGTTTTTACATCTGGTTGTCACGCATGCCATCCTCCTACATGCCACATTATTGACTAATGAGATCACACTAAAAGTCATAAGAAGACAAAGCCAAAACAAAAAAACGAGGGGAGGTGTCTGATAAACGACCCTTATAAAAAACTGCATTGCCCTTTCACAGGCCTAATAGTTCAGCGGGTTGTTTCCTGTATTTTGATAGTTGGACAGTTTTATCTAAGCCGGATTGCAGAAAGGTCCAGCATCCCCTGATAAGCGCCAGACCAGACGGCCAAGGCTTTTAAGCTTTCTCTCTGGTCATCCGCCTTGTCCATTCTTTGTCCCATGACTTGCTGGCTTGGTAGTATTGTGCCCATGTCAGTCTTGTTTAACAGATGAGTACCAAGGAGACTTCCCAGAAAGTCTGATACTGGGACAATGTAGTGATTAGAGGTTGTTGAACACAGCGTGGAAGTGGATTTGGGACGTATCAAATGACTGATAAGCTTCCAAGGTGCTGTAATTCAGACAGATCTGTAACTCTCCTATATAATTTCCACTATTGTCCGTTTGACAGAATTTTTTTATCATGTGACATGTTCACGATATGTAACTTTTTGGGCTCATCCTGATTCTTTTTTGAGCTAGAGTTCCGGAAGGTCTGTGGGACCACCTTACTGGCTTCAGGTCTCATTGATGTACAGTTGGTATGTTAAAAGAATCACTTCCCCTAAAGGTATTCTGATTTTGTTGCTTTGCAGCCTGAAACGAAGACACACAAAAATAATTTTCCAGTTGCATTTACTCAGTGCACGTGTAACAGCAAAATCAAAGACATAATAGCAACAGTTCCAAAAGAAAAAAAAAGAATGAAAGCAGAATCACTGAGATGGTTAAAGGATCACCCCTCTATAAAAATTATTTTAAAATCAATCAGGTGTGACTTATCACCTTCATGGCACACCAAGCTCATTGGCTTCCCCTGTGATTGGAATCATTTCGATTGGTTCAGCATAAAACTTCTGATCCATCTGTAGGAGTACAGTAAAACCCATATTCACGAAGGACCCTTCCCTGATTAGGCAGCCTTTCCAAAGTGGACGAAAGAGGGAGGAGGAAACTGGTCAGAGAAGCTACTAAGAGGCCCATTGCAACTTTAAAGCAGTTACAGGAATTTTTGGCGAAGGGTGGTCATTGTGTGCATGTGACAACAATGTCAGAGATGTTCCATAAATCTAGCTTGTACCTCCCGTACCTTGAAGATTTTGAGGCTGTATGGAAAACGGAGTTATGTTCGGATGAGACCAAAACTATTTGGCCTCAACGTCAAATGGTGGATGTGGCTGAAAACTTACAGCTTCCCATCCAAAGAACACCACATCTTCGTTAAAGCATGGTGGTGGTAGCATCCTGTTGTGGGGGTGTTTCTCTTCAGCAGGAACTGGAGCACTTATCAGGACGGGAGGAAAAGTTATGCTGCAAATTACCATCAAATTGTTGAGGGAAACCTGCTGCTCTCTTTCAGAAAGTTGTCAATAAGAAAAAGGTTTACACTCTGACATGACCGTGTCCTGAAGCACACAACAACTTTAACCTTACAGTGGCCGAAGGAGAAGAAGGTGAATGTTATTGCATGGTCGAGTCAGAGCTTAGACTTTAACCCTGTTGAAAATCTGAAGAATGACGTGAAGATTGCCATCCACCAACATTACCATCCACATTTACTGAGCTCGAACTGTTCTATAAAGACGAGTGGGCAAATACGGCAGAGCCTAGATGGGAAAAGTTGGTAGAGAAGTATCCCAGCAGACTGTAATTAAAGCAAATGGTGGTTCGACAAAGCGCTGACACTGGTGGGGGTGATCTTTTAACCATCTCTGTGATTTTTTTTTTTTTCTTTTTCTAGTGGAGCTGCTTAGTCCTGAAAGTCACTGGAATAGTTGATTTTATGATACAAGCATGAAAGTCGGTAAGTGTTCTTGTCAGTATTCAAGACAACGCCCACATTTTCTGAATCATATCTTTTTCAAAGTGTTTTATTTCAGTTCGAGTTTGTGTTTAAGTGACATTTTTCTTGTTGGATGACTTGTAATTTCAACAATGGCTTATTTGAGGAAATATAAATTTATTTATCTTAGCATTTGTAGAAGGAATGACCAGTATATTACCAGTATATCAAAATATTGCATTTCACAAAACACTGGTATATTCTGTTCGATTTGTCTCTAGATTCAATGTCTTACCCAGACTTTGTTATAGAACAGATGTGATAATATTGTAATTGGAGTGAAATCCATTGTGAATTCTCTCAAGGTTTGTTTTTTCATGAATATGTGATATTGTGAATTTTATTTTAAATTATTATCAGCCATATCACCAGAAATATGCTGTGTTTTTTTTTTTATTTGTGATTTTGATATACTGTTTTAATCCCTCAAGGGAAATTTTTGCATCTGCATTTAACCCATCCAAAGTGACACACATACACACACACACACACACACACACAGAGCAGTGGGCTGCCACACATTGGGGTGCCGGGAGAGCAGTTGGGGGTTAGGTGCCTTGCTCAAGGGCACTTCAGCCATGAAGGTGGAGGAAGGGAAGGTGCTGCTCACCCCCCCATTTTTCCTGCTGGTTTGGGAATCAAACCAGCAACCTTTCAGTCCCACTGCCGCTCCTCTAACCGTTAGGCCACGGCTGCCCCAATGAAAGAAATGAAAGAAGAAATGACAAAAAAACAATTAATAATATCTCAAAACTCCTGAGGGGAGACAACTCAGAAAAAACGTTTGGTGGCGTACCTATATTTATAACTTAACAGTTTTTGATTGGCATTTTCAAAAATAACAGTTTTTTTATGGCTTATTTTTTTTTTGATCGAGTAGTATCATTTTAACATCTGTACTATATTTCATCCTTGTGTCACCGTTTGAACTATTTCTTCAACAAGCCTCTGCACTACTCTCAACCTTTGCTATTACATCTTTCACTTGGCTGTTATAAGTTGCACTGATGGAATACAGCTGTAAAAAATCATTTTAGGCTGCAGAGCAATAAATTGTGAATACTCTGAAAAAAGTCATTATTTTTCACTATATTTTCTTTACCTACCGTATTCGCCTCTGGCTCTGTGGATTTTGCTGAAGAGTAGTTTCCACAAGGCTCCGTTTCAAGGACTGTCACTAATCCCGGTGTTGGTGCCAGTGCAACCCACTCACTCATTCATTTACATTTACAGCATTTGGCGAACGCTCTTAGCCAGAGCGACTTACAATTATCATTTTTATACAAATGAGCAATTGAAGGTTAAGGGCCTTGCTCAAGGGCCCAACAGTGGTGATGGTGGGGATTCAGCCACTATTGGATCAGTAACCCATCGCCTTAACCACTAAGCCACCACTGCCCCTCGAAAAGCCACATTTGTGGAACTGCTTACTCTTATTTGGGACGGGAGAGGCTGGAACCTACCTCACCCAATACGGGGCGAGGCCAGGGTACACCCCGAACAGCTCACCAGACCATCGTAGGGCAACACATATACACACAACCACTTACACTTGCACCAAGAAGCAGTTTGAAACAGCCAATTAGCTAAATGTGCAGGTCCTTGGACTGTTGGAGGAAACCGGAGTACCCGGAAGAAAGCATGGAATGATGAGGATTAGGACATCTTCACCTGTGGCTGTTTGAAGGTTTTGTATCTTTCTTTTGGCAGAAGCCTCCAAGTTCAAATACTGTGGTCATTTAAGGAATTGTGTCATGATTATTACCCAGATTTAGTCACCAAAGATTCTTCTAAATATGCCATGAACGTCAAAAATATTTGTCTATATTTGTTAAAAAAGAACTTTTAGCTTGCAAATCAAAATGAATTTTTAAGCCCAGTACGGAGGAAATCTATTGCAACATGGACTTTTTTGAAATCTTTTTGTTGCAATACGCGTCGAGAGGAGCCAGTTGAGGTGGCTCAGGCATCTGATAGCAATGCCTCCCGAACGCCTCCTTGGTGTGATGCTTCGGGCATGTCCAACCGGGAAGAGATCCCGGGGTCGACCCGGGGGAAGATGATCTACACTATAGGGCCATAAGTTATGACTGAGCACGGTGGCATTGTGGCTAGCATGTTGGTCTCATAGGAAAAAAGGTCCTTGGTTCAAGTCCTGGGCTCTTTCTGTATGGATTTTTCATGTTCTCCCTGTGTTTTGCATGGGTTTCCTCCAGGGATTTTGGTTTCCTCCCACAGTCTAAAGATATGCACATTAGGCTAACTGGCTGTTCCAAACTACCCCTAGGTGTGTGTGAATGGCTATGTGTTTGTTGGCCCTGCGATGGTCTAGCAAGCTGTTCTAGGTGTATGCCGCATCCACCCAGTGTCGGCTGAAATAGGCTCTAGCCTCCCTGTGACTGCAGTTTGGCAAATGATTGCGTGATTATCAGACCCTTCTGTGGCTCTCCTACGAGAATACTTACAGTCGTGCTCAGAGAATGACCTCATTAATGCTCTGATACCATGAATAAACACATCAATCACACTCCAGAGTTAGTGGAAAGCCCTCCCAGAAGATTGGAGGAGGTAGTTATTACAGTAAAAATGGACTTAATTTGGAATAGGGTATATATATATATACACTGAGTGTCAATTCCATGCAAATTTCTGGCTCAGAATTTCAATTCAATTCAAGTTTTATTTGTACAGTGCTTTTTACAGTTGACATTGTCACAACACATCTTTACATAGTAAAAATAATTTAGGGAGGAATTTAAACATTTTACTACAACCCCCTACACATCCCTAATGAGCAAGCCCGTGGCGACAGTGGCAAGGAAAAACTCCCTCAGTTGACACGAGGAAGAAACCTCGAGAATTTAATTCTGGTGACATTTTAGAGAATAAATACTATACGTTATGGTAACACATTCTAATACCAGTACTAATGTACAGAAACCAAACACGAATGTTGCAAGCAACAAAACTAAAAACACCAAGAGATAAGGTTCACTGTCTTGGTAAAGTTCACGTGGACAATAATGCGTATTCCCGCCATGTGCAGCAATACAAGCTGTCAGCCTTCTACGCATGCTGCGAACAGGGCGACGCTTTCTGTCTTGGGGTAAAGCCTGCCACTCCTCCTGCAGTGCCCGGACTAGCTGTTGCTGTTGATTTCCAGGCTGAGGCACTCTGGTCCTCACCCGTCTTCCAAGCAGGTCCCACAAATGCTCAATGGGGTTAAGATCAGCTGCTGCCAAGTTCCTAACGGTGTGATGTGAACATTTTAAGCAGCGTTCAACCCCAGAAAAACTTATCCCGGCTTCCACCATTCCAAAAGCGCGCAAACGGTCGTCATGGGATAACCGCGACATGATTGATGAAGAGGATTCTGACTGTGGCCTTTTTATAGCCCTTAATCAACCTCCCAACCATCCCTTAATTTGGACACAAAACCTTTGAATCCTTTAAATATGCTGCCTCACCATAATTTAAAATGATGAGTTGTAAAGCTGGGCAGTGGTGGCCCGGTGGTAGGGTGCTGGATTACTGATCCTATGGTCGGGGGCAGTGCAGCTAACTGGGTTATCAAATGCCGGCCATGTCTCTCACTGTGAGAGACATGTAAAAGAACCATGGCTGATTTTCTTTTCCAGTGTTTGGGATCATTTAAAAAAAAATGCCAAGAAAAAAAATATCACTTATAACACACATAAAATATTTAACATTTCGTACCCCGAAGATTTTATTGACTGTGTGTGTGTGTGTATATATGTATGTATATATGTGTGTGTGTGTGTGTGTGTGTGTATGCGTGTGTATATACAGTACAGACCAAAAGTTTGGACACACCTTCTCATTCAATGAGTTTCCTTTCTTTTCATGACTATTGACA
>JAQMYF010000017.1:20145330-20156148 GCA_030014195.1 Neosilurus mollespiculum | reverse complement strand
GTGTCTGTCTCTATATATATATATATATATATATATATATATATATATATATATATATATATATATATATATGGTGTGTGTGTATATATGTGTGTATTTATGTGTGTATGTATGTATATATATGGTGTGTGTGTGTGTGTGTGTGTGTGTATATATATGTGTGTATGTATGTATATATATGGTGTGTGTGTGTCTGTCTCATTCTGAGATAAACAACAACATTTCCGTGACATCGAATCTCAAATTCATCTGGATTTATTTCGTTCTTTGCTATCCATCACGCTTAACTAATGCAATTCATTTATCTAATGATCTCTGCAGCATCAAATGTCAAGTACTGACACAGTAACATCCATAACATTTTCACAACCCGGAAGATGCTTCAAAATCCTCTCATAAGAACTTGTGCGGCTATTTTCCGTATCATTTGTCAATGGACAGACTGTCAAAAATTGTATTATTAACAAAAACAAAAACTAACCAGGAACTTTTATTTTGAGATTTTCTGTCCCGGAAATGTTGCTGTTTATCCCAGAATGACCAGAATGTATGTATGTATGCTTGCTTGCTCATACTAGGAGGACACTGTTGACTTCCCAAAGCATAAAAAAAACGCATTTTTCTGATTTGTTTTAAATGATTGGCGCTTTTGTACCCCTCATACAAAGCCTACATGCTTCGTGTTGTCAGCCAGTCACGTTTTTAATGTATTTTTAAATATTTTGGTTGGGTGCTGCTTCTAAACCTTATTTGTTTTTTTTCTGAGCCAGGAAGTGTTTATTATCTGATGGTTGGACATTGATGTGACTAAATACAGCAAGTTGCAGCTGAAAATTTTTTTTCCTATGCAAGGCGACGTATGCTTAGAAAATCACTGCACATATTTAGTTGGAACTAAAAGGACCAGACAAACGCTGAGTTTGAGGAAATTCCCTATTTTAGAACCGAGTGTAAATTAGCATTTAGATGGACACATTCTTTCGGCCGGCTCCAGGTTAATAAAACATCGTAGATCTTTGTTTGCACGAGGAATCGCATTCAAGGCTTTTCATATGAAATAAAAGATGATCCTCACGACTTCCAGGAAGTTGGCACTGATCGTCCAGTCCAATCGACAGCCAAGAGCTTCCCATGTTTGCTTTGTAATTTACACCCAACTCTCTGCACTCATCACGACATCCTTTGGTAACACCAGCAACTTAAAGGCATCTGAAAGCTTTCCTGAGGAACATGCCTTGAGCCGGAGCCGAGGTTACTTTTCACACGCTGGGGCTAACCTTTTCACTGATGACTGATGCGGTTTACTTCCAACAAGTCCAAGATAAACCACTGGCCTTGGAGTGGAGGGTTATCGATTTAAAAATAGCGACAAATGAGAAATGTGGGATTGAGGTGAGAAGCTGAGAGTTTAGATTTCGATCCCAGAAGGACTTTAAACCATTTATATGAAAGAAAAACACTTTCTCCCCCATAAAGAAAAAATCGATTAGAAAGACAGTCTAGACACCGTTAATGGTGTACATGATTCTTATAGCTATAAACGTCTGGATTATTGGAATATCTACGCAAGTCTACAGAGGCCCATTGTCTGGGACTATCATTTGTGGGTTTGATTATAGGTTAAAATGGCCAGACAAAGAACTTTCCTTTTATTTCTCTCTCTCTCTCTCTCTCTCTCTCTCTCTCTCTCTGTCTCTCTAAGTTTGAGAAACAGACACCTGACAAGTCCTCAGTTGGCACCTTCATTAAATTGTACCTGCAAAACACCAGTCTCAGCTCCAGCAGTGAAGAGGTGACTCCTGGAGCTGCAAAGAAAAAGCCTTATCTGAGACGGGTCAGTAAAAGGAACAGAACAAGAACATTGGACTGCGGAAGATTTAAAATAAAAAAAGCGATGTAGATAGATGGATCTTAAGTTTAAGATGATTGGGTCACAAATAAAAAGAGTTATAAGGTGCAAAATAAAGAAAGGATGTCAAACATGGTGGGGGAAATGTGATGGTCTGGGAGTGCTTTGGTGGTGGTGGTGGTAAAGTTGGAGAGTTGGGCCGGGTAGGTTATCACTTCAATGTGCAACTCTATTCCATACCCTATGGATGGCGCTTAATTGGAAGCCCTTTCCTCTTACAACAGGACAGTGGCACAAAATACTCCCAACTATGCACAAACTATTTAGAGAGGAAGCGGTTGGCTGGTATTCGATATCTGAGTAGCCACGCAGTCACCAGAGCGCGATCTAATTCAGCGGTTGTAGGAGCAGTTTGATGGTACGGTACTGAAGAAGCACCCATCAAGTCGGTCCAACCTGTGGGAGGTGCTTCATGAAGCATGGGGTGAAATTTCTTCATCGCACCTCAAAAATTTACCCCTAAAAGGACAAAGGTCTGCAAGGCTGTAACAGCTGCAAATGGAGGATTTTAGACAAAAGCAAAGTTTGAAGGACAAAATTATTATTTCAAGTAAAAATGATCGTTTTTAACCTCTTGGAAGTTTTGACTATTTCAGATTAATTTTTCAGACTCATTTATTTAAAAACATCCTGATGCTCGTTCAGTACATCAACGACTCAGAGTACCATTCAGAACATTTTAGTAAAAACCCCTTGTGTCATTTTTTGAATTTTTTTTTTTTTGCACTTTCCTTCTGAGCAGGAATAAAACATGCATAAATATGTTGTATATTTATACATATAATACACACACACACACACACACACACACACACACACACACATTTATTTACTTACTTACTTACTGCAGATTCTGACAGAGTGGGTCCCGTTCTGTTGGTGTTTAAAGTTTCAGCCCTATACAGTGATTATTCTGGGAGTTACAAGCTTTCAAAAATGCCCAAAATGGTAAATTGCAAGTCTCGGGCCAACAAATGGGTCCTAGCCTGCGATGTTTAGATGAACGTATCTCGTAAAGTTTTTGAACGAGGTCCTTGATATTATGCATGTGTTGATGTTGAATCATGTTCTATGTCTGGTTAAAGTTTCGTTGATTTCTGAGATGGTCACCTGGGAAGTTTTCTGAAAGCTAGGTGATTTGACATGGACCGTGTTATATTTTTCTTGCTGTACACGCAGGTCAAAATAATTCCCACCTCTACCTTTCCAGAATCATCTCTGCCTTTCATGCTCCTATAGCTGGCTGTGACCGTTACCTGTTATGGAGTTTTGTAGCTGTGGCTAAACGCACTCTTGGCATTTCTGTAGCTTTTGTAAAATCCAGTGGAATGTTTCTGTATGTTTTTGTGTACCCTCCCTGCCTTGAAATTTTTTTGGGGGGTTGGGTATATGTGACCCGCTCCAGTATAATACGGATTAAGTCGCAATGTTGTGTTTTGAGTAAGTTGAAAACGGCTTAACTGGACGAAAATGCGATTTCGCCAAAAATACATCCTTCAAAGCAAAATCTTCAGCATGACCGAGTTCAAATATCTATAAACACAATCTATCCACGATAAAATACTCGTTTAAGAAAGGGGTCCATGTCCAAGTTGTTGTAAAACAATGGAATGATCCACTCATTTTGCCGATTTTCAATCTTCTTTTGCGATTGCTCAGGGTATTCCCTTATTATCCAGTACCACCATTATCAGGACCACCTACTCTCCCTACTTACAGAATCCCAGAAGGATTCCCCCTGTAAAATATATAACTATAACGGCAAATCAGTGAGAAGCCTTAACACAGACTCGGTGTAAATAGAACTCGTCTGTTGTTAGGAAGACACTAGGAAGATGGTACTGATTGGTCGAGAACCGGATTCGTTTAGCGTATGGATGCTATGAACATTCAGAAAATGGTTCTGTAACTGTAATTACTATTTTCTCGAAAGTAGCATTTCCTGATTAGCGACATACAGTGATGTAACGCAGTCCAGTTTCATGCTACAATCATGTGTTATACCTCATTCTGTAGCAGATTCAATTCTCTTTCCAAATATATCAATATCTCAGTATTTCAAATTTCCTACTTAATCCGTATTATACTGGAGCGGGTCACGTATAGGAGTCACTCTGTCTGTCCGTCCGTCCGTCTGTCCACAGAAGCTTGTAAGCGCAACTCCTCCTAAACCTCCGGATGGATTTTAATGAAACTTTGCATAGATGTAGTGTACCACCTGAAGATGTGCACAAAGTAAAATAATCCAGTCTTGTAAGCCCAACTCTCCCTTAAGTGTTGGATGGATTTTGATGAATGTTCAAGGCGTTTAGATCATGTAGCATGCGGGGAAATTCTGTAATGAGTATACACACGATTCTAGTTTTCTCAAAGGTTGATGAATAATGTCTGTTGTGTGTAGACAGTTTATAACCTACCTGGACTGGACTGCAGACTGAAATTCAGCTTGTATCGTTTTTGAACATTTTGATTTTGATATACTGTTTTAATCCTGCATGGGAAATTATTCTGCATTTAATCCATCCAAAGTGACACACACTCACACACACACACTCGGAGCAGTGGGCTGCCACACACATTGGGGCGCCCGGAGAGCAGTTGGGGGTTCGGTGCCTTGCTCAGCGGCACTTCAGCCATGAATGTGGAGGAAGGGAAGGTGTAGCTCACTCCCCCACCACCACACATTTTTCCTGTTCAGGGGTGGAAATTAGCACCAGCCCGCTGGCCCGTCGCAAGTCAGAAATCTGTAGCGCGAGTGAAATTAGCTAGCAAGTCATCCTGCTGGCAACCTGACAAATCCAACAGGCAAAGAAGAGATAGTGTTCCTCACCAGTAAATATAAAAGGAGGACTCGTTCATAATCTCACTAGTCCTGTTGGCCAGTAGCTTAGTTTTGCTAAAATCCACCCCTGCCTGCTCGTTTGTGAATCGAACCAGCGACCTTTCGGTCCCAATCCCACTTCCCTAACCATTAGGCTGCGGCTGTCCCCAATGTGAACCATTTCTTCAGAATCCATTTGGTATTTCTGCTGTTAGCATCAGGTTAGCTCTGCGAACATGTGCTGTGATTTTAGGTAAACCTCATTTTTTTAATCATTTTTTTCCCTTCATGTTTGCCTTTTAGGACCTTCTTCTTAGCAGTGTGTTTATAGCACCTTATGTAGTTTTGTTGATTCACTTTCCTCCCTTAGTAATTTAACTTTTTGTTTTTTTATATAGTTGTGAAGAGTGGCATCAAATGTACAAAAAATGCAAATTACCTTTTTGTTCTCTGTGTATTGAGCCTTTTTTTTTTTTTTTTTTTTTTTAAGAAAAGTTTTATGCGGTACATCAGCAGTGTTTGTTCCCTACTCACTTTGCTTTAGCTCCCATGCTGCTCGTCACTTGAAATCATGTGCCCTGACTTGGGGCTAAATTTAATTTTTAAACTTCCTGCTTCTTCCCAGAGCAACATTTCTTCATGCCGTCTCCCTTCAAGCCCAGCAGATATAAAGTGGAGCATAAGCTTGTGTGAGTAAGTGAAAGATATGTAATCGACGGAACGCTGTGAAGGTTCCGATCTAGTATCTGTGCCGTCTCTGCTACAGGTCGCAACTTGTAACGTCTCAAAGTTGGACATGGAAGAACCAGACAAAACATCCCCTGAGGTTGGTATTGCTGTTTAGGAGCTTAGATCTTCTCACCAAGTTTACCAAGAGATCGTTGTGTAGTTAACTCCGAGCATGAGACAGTTAAGTGGCTAGCTTGTGGCTAACCCGAGACAACCAAGCAGGCATTCGTATTATTTTTCAATTTTGTGCATCGACGGAACTTCTGAGGTGAGTCAGATTCAGACACTCCTGGAGTCAGTGTGGTTGAATTGTGTGTGTGTTTTGTTTTTGTTTTTTTGTTAATTTTATAAACTGATAGTCAAAGGTTCTGGAACTTGTGGTCAGAAGAGTGTATAACACACGCATGAGTACTGCGGGTGACGGGAAGCGTGAGAAGATGAGTCAGATTTTCATCTGATCCTGACGGGGAGTGCCGTAGGATGCGGTGGTGTTTACTTTCCCGCGCTGCAGAAACCAAAGGAATCAAGTATATTGAGTATATTTCTGACACGTCCCACAGAATGGTGCATTCTTCATCACGTTCAGGAGTTTGTGACCTAATCAGAGTCGGTTTTATTACAATGGATCCTCAGCCTTTTGTCTGTAGGCGTGTGTCGGTTTGGTGGCGTCTTTCAGCCTTGTGGGTTTTGAGTCAACTGACAACCTTCATATTAGAGAAACTTTGTATATATGGCTGTAAAGGACATTAGTCATCAGCAATCACACAAAACAGACCAAAAGAGGAAAAATCCTCTGCTCGGATGAAGTGCAACAGACCGGACTCAGCCGTAAAGTTTTACTTCTAGAAGATTGTGAACGCCCATGTAGCACTGTAGGAAAGAAGAATGAAACGTCGTGTAAAAATAACAGTGATAGACTTCAGATTCACTGACGCGTTTTGATTCATGCATTATCCTGAGTGTGTAAGGTGGGTAACAAGCGATTACCGAATGAGCCGAAGTATGATGTTTAAAGGGTTATCTGCCAGGGGAAAAGACCTTCTGTGACAGAGTAATTCTTCATGTCATACCAAAAATATTATTATTTTCTTACTCATTTAAAATATTTTCAGTGTAGACAGTCATGTTGTTCTGCTGCGACTGCCAGTCATGCAATAATCATCCAACTTATCTGATGGCAAGGAATATTCAGTTATCCCATAGCACTGATGCAATACCCAGAATTAAACGATGGCTTTCCACCAATCAGAAACAAGAAAGTCTCTTGAAAGAATAATAGTGGATTATCCGATCAGATCATGCAGTTCCCATGTAGTATAGCAATGTCTATTATCCAATCAGATTGCATCTTTCCAGTGTAGTATATACTACCTAAAAACGGTTTAAATGGTTATGCGATAAATGAAAAGGTTATAGCAACAAATAATCTGTACTTTATTTACTTATTTATATGTTAAGTACAGTAAGATGGGGTGACAAGGGACGCAGGGGTAATTAGGGACAGAATTCCGGACAGAATTTTTTTATTGTTTTTTATTTTTTTAAGCAAAAGGAGGGGTTATGATCAAGAGAGAAAAGTGATACTTGTTATGGTGAACGGTGATCATGTTACCCTTAATTTCCTGTAATAAAGGAATCTGACGAGTGGTTTCAGAGATAAAATTTCAAGGTGGTGAAAACGGTGTGTGTAGAGAAACTGGCTGCGTGTATATAAATGGTTTTTGGTTAGAAAAACTTACATGGTAATAGGGTTTTCAAAAAACTGGTTTCCTTATTGACGGGATGAAAGCTGGTAACAAGTGGGGTAAGTAGGGACAGTCCGGCAACATGCCACACACCTATAAACACAAACCCGGAGCTCAGAGACGTCATCAGTGCTCAACAATTCTGTATCCGTACCCGTGTCCGTACCCGTATAGAGTTAATTTACTTAAGATGCTCTTTTAAGCAGAAAGTATTCTTTTGTTCTGAACATAAGATGACGTGCAATTTATTGTTGCATTTTTTTTATTCTTCGCATTTTTTAGACTGATGTATAAAATCTCAAAGTTTGAGAAAAGGTTACTGCTATAATAATCACTTGTTTTTTTACTTAATATGATGCACCAGTTCATTGCTGTGTAATTTTTACTGTGTTCGTAATAATATCATAATAATAATTGTAAAATTCATGATGTGTGTTATGATGGTCTTTTAAAGTTTTACAGGGTTTTTTTTTTAAGTTTTGAAAACTGGCCAATTTCTGTTAACTCTAAATACAAGTAAGAGATGTATTAGATCGGGGTTTTTTTTGTTTTGGAGGTTGTTCCTTTTTAAAAAATAAATAAATAATAATAAAGAAAAAAAATCACCCTAAGCGGCCGTAACAACCCTTATGTAAGTGAGCCTGGGCACAAATTCCATAACAAGTCCCTGTCCCCAGTAACCCCATCAGTGGGGTAATAAGGAACAGGTAGGTTTTTAAAAAATGTATAGGTTAAACTGAACCTTCAGGAAAAAGGTCACTAATGAAAAGTAAAGAAGGCATCACGGGCCAACATTTAACAGCAGAACTATTACTGTAACAAAAATTAGTGTCGGAGTTACAATACAAAAATGCTAAAAACTGTCCCTTATTACCCCGTCATACGGCCCTGTGACCAGTAACCCTCAACATCTTGTCACTCCACGGTCTTCCTGTTATCGGGTAAATTTTGACTCGTACGTTTATTTTAAATGTAAAGAAAATGTACTTGAGATTTGCAGAGTGAACTGAATTCACATATTCGGAGCTGTGTCATTTCTTATTAACGTGTACACAAATGGGAACGGTGGTGAAATGCAGACTGGGATTGTAGGCTCAATGTGAAACACTGACTGTGTCACTGCTGCCATAAACAAAGGGCCTTGTTCTAATGTCCTCTGATTAGCGGAGGAAGTGATAAAGAAAGCTCATTGAGCTCACAGCAGCCCCGCAACAAAACCCTCGCTCCTCCGAAAGCTTCCATGAATTATTAGCGCCCGTCATTAGGTCACTGCCTATTATTAACAACCGTGGTGCCTCTGTCTGCAGTGAGAGGTGGGGTGTCCTTTTTTACAGGAACATGGAGAGACGACTGCGTTCTGCTTAGTTCTGCAGAACGTACGCATACGCCGGGATCTAACAATCTCTTTGGCCTACGGCATTCTTTCTGCTGAATGTAGTTTCCTGACGTGGTTAAGGCGGCGCTTTGCTGTGAAAACAAGGAACAAGGCTGTCGAGCTGCTGAAGCTGCGTGGTGTTTAAATGTGCAGGGGCAAGTCGTAAAGACGTGTAAGCGATTTTGAAAGTGCCTTGTGCAAGAGCTCTTGGAATGGATGTTTCAACTTCCTAAATTACCAGATCTCCGACGCACGCACCAAGCCTAAAAAGGACCTCGTTTTACTCGAGGATTATGTGGTTCCACACAAAGTCCTATTATTACCAGAATGTACCAGAATTCCCATCAAGATTAGACGCAGTCACACACGCAGCCTTATAATACAAGGTCTTATGTAATCTAATAGCCGACTGGTTTGAGTTGAATGCGCTCTATTTTGTTGATGACAAGCTCAGCTTGTTGTTGTTTACTTACCTCATGCTTTTGACACAAATGAATGGGGACAGCTTTTAGTTCAGGTCACCGCCTGGCAAAACCCAGACAGCTAATAAGGTAAAGTCAGGCCGTGTGAACCTCGGTGCTAGAACTGGGACTTCTAGTGAAGCAGACTGCTGAGAAAATCTTTCACTTTGTCATACAAGCACCAGATTTGGCACACTGGTGCTTTAGAACCTACTCTTTCCAAAAAAGCACGGTGGCCACCCGAATAAACAAAATGGCCACCTTTTTTCATGGTGGCCGCCACTCAAACTGGTTTTATACTATCCAGTTCTATACTTGGAAATAGTTGCAAAGATGAGAGCAATTTTAAGAGTTAATTTCCTGCGACGTCCCGGAATGTAACTTTACACTGGCCATGCATATCATGACACTCAT
Source organism: Neosilurus mollespiculum (assembly GCA_030014195.1). Lineage (NCBI taxonomy): Eukaryota > Metazoa > Chordata > Actinopteri > Siluriformes > Plotosidae > Neosilurus > Neosilurus mollespiculum. The sequence continues at coordinate 20,146,694 of JAQMYF010000017.1, read as the reverse complement.
GGTTGGCAATTCATGTGATCAATGGCTGAGCATATCGGTGTCATTATTATTCCAGTCATTGTTTTGGTTTCTGCTGAGAAAGAGACTCGGCACCAAGCGTAGCACTTTGCTCTGACATCATTCTCTCTTCTGAAAATATCAACCACTTGAGGAGATGGGCGATCTCAGCGTTATCCAGTATTCATCATAAAACAGGCCCCGAAAACTGTCATCATGAGTTGAATTATTTTTTTTTTTATTGCCAAAACTGGCAGACATATTGAATTTAGGTTAGCGCCACTGAGTTCGTCATGTGAGAAAACATACATTTCAGTGTCTGTGTTATTCCTGTCCACCCATTCATTCAAGTTCTGCACTGAAAACAGTTGTTTCATTCTTGACGAGAAGGCCATTTTTTAAAATGGTGGCCATCTTGGATTCTTGGGTGGCTAACGTGCTTTTCTTAAAAAGTAGGTCCTGGACATCATTTGTGCCAAACTGGTGCTTGTATGATAAAGTGAAAGATTCTTATGTACATTGACTGAGTCTGCCTCAGTGTTATATCTCGCAGTTATTCACTGAAGGCAACGTGAATATCGGCGAATCGTCTCGGAGATGGAAGATCAAAGACTATTCAGTGATATTCACTAAGCCTGACGCCATGGTTTTAATATATAATAGATCCTACGGCTATTCTGTGACTCTCTTCAAACTTGGCAGACATATTGGACATGTGCTAAGGATGCGCATGCTATCATATAATGGTGATTGGGCCTTCTGGAATCAAGTCCTCCTACAGCTTTTCTCAGAATTTCTTCAAACTTGACAGACATGTTGGAAACATGCTGAAGCACATGCGTTCAACTCAAATCTGGCCCGCCAACTCGTTTAATGTGGCCCGCGAGAGCTTTTAAAGAATATGATTATCGTACATTCTTTGCGTCAACCATTACCATGAAACCTAATTCATCATCCTTCCACTAGGTGGCAGCAGCCTATTTTAAATAAACAGCTAGTCATTCATGACTCAAAGATTGTGTTGTCAGAAAAGGAAAGTGAAAAGGGGACAAATGCTGAAACGGTCATTTTGCCGTGCGGATTTCACTTCATGCCCCTTTTAAAATGGATGTTCAATTCAATTCGATTCCTTTTTTGGGGTGATGAATCGATTCAGAATCGATTCTTGATTCAAACCGATGTTTGATTCATAACCGTTACAAACAAATGGAGCCAAATTCACGAGTAACTACATTCTTCTATAAGCTACGGAACAACTCATCTATAAGAAAGAAAGAAATGATATTACTCCACAGCTGGTTCTGTAGATGTACTGATCCGCTTTGCTGGTTCAGAGTCGGTTGGGAGTTTAGTGAAGTGATGGAGTG
>JAQMYF010000017.1:20106814-20119698 GCA_030014195.1 Neosilurus mollespiculum | reverse complement strand
CCCAGGACCTTCTTTCAGCCAGGCGGACTTGCTAAACACAACACCACCGTACCGCTTATGATAAAATTTTAATTTTGGATCCTGATAGTAATGACTACAAGGGCAAGGTGAGAGCTCAGTAATGATCCCCGCCTATCAGATGGCCTGCTGCCATCAGCCAGTCACATTTCAGCAGCCCTTGAACTGATTAACTAAAACCAATCATCATGAAATCTCACAGGGTTGTTAGCAAAGAGACATCTTTGAGAAAACATAAGACTGTAATCGTCCTGAAGGGGGATGTTTGGATATGTCTATTTCTTTAAAAAAAAAAAAAAAAGCCTGATGATGATGATGCATGTCGACAGGATCATGTATGGTATTCCTGGAGATGGCCACCCAAACAAACATTTTTAAACTTGCTTCAGTGATGAATTTATTACTGATATTTAACTGATCATTCAACACTGGGTTTATTGGTCCTGTGAAAAATCAGGTTTGGCATCCAGTAGCCTTATTTTCTCAAGAACCATTGAGTTGGATCCCCAGCACTTCTAAGCTGTCAGTATTGAATAAAGCCAGAGATCGCAGGTTCGAATCCGGGTTGATGCCGCAGCCATACGCGACCGGGAGTCCATGGGAGCTGATTGGCCGAGCTCTCACGGGAGGGAGGGATGGCATGCGCTCACTTCCCTGTCACTCACAGCGATCACCAGCCAATCATGGGCGTCTGTGAGCTCATTCGTACAAGGGGGCGGATAGCGCTTTCCCTCCGAGTGTGTTAGGCCGCCCCCAAATACGCATGTGCAGCAGTTCGAAAAGAGGCGGGCGGTAGCATCGCATGTCACGGAGGGGGCGTGTGATTGCTGGCGCCCCTCCCCTGGTTGGTGGTGGTCGTGTGATAGGGAGGGCAAGAGTTGATGAGTGGGAACTGGAAACGACTAGATTAGGGAGAAAAATGGGGGGTATTGAATTAAGCCCTTTTCTGCAGTGGCACTGAATCATGACTCCTCCGAACTTAACATGCATGTGGCGCTAAAGTATTCTTCACACTTGTTTGTTCCCTAGGTGAAAGTGTGCCAGTCACAAAGACTAACCTGCCCAACCCTCAGCACGGAGACAGGGAGTCTGATGGGGACAAGGTGTACAGTACGGATGAACATAAGAGACACACTCTGTTCTGCGGAACCAACGTCATTCAGACCCGCTTTTACTCGGGAGAATTGGTTAAAGCTGTGGTGGTCAGGACTGGTACGTCTCTCCAGCAGACACTTCATTTATACATACTGTATATGTGTTTCTGTATCCATGTGCTCACTCTTATCTTTTTTAGGGTTCGGTACAGCCAAGGGTCAGCTGATTCGGTGCATCTTGTACCCCAAACCCACAGACTTCAAGCTGTACAGAGATGCCTACCTGTTCCTTCTTTGTCTAGTTGGAGTTGCTGCCATTGGCTTTATCTACTCACTCGTGCTGAGCATAATGAATGAGGTAATAACCTTGTCTGCTTGATATGTCTAGTGTGTTTTTAGCTCCCGCTCCTCGGGATCTATAGGAATGGGGTCTGTTGATCTGTCCGTTACACTCTAGTTTCCGGACATTTATTTGTCGTGTGCTGAAGCTGGGGCTTTCAGGCTGGCTATGCTTGTTCTATATTGGCATATTATGAAACGGTCCTTTCGGCGGGAGCATCCGAACCCCAGTGGTCTATCTTGTTGTTGTTGTTGTTTTGTGTCCGTATGCTTTGTGATTTTGTGCTCTCGACATCAGTCCCAGTGTTAGGTGCATTTTTGTGACACTAGCGCATGTGTATTTGTAAAATAAAATGTTCAAAGGACAAGGGAGCAAGCATCAAATTCATAGTCAGACTTGGAAAATCAGCAGAGCCCCTTGAAATGCCTCATCATGCCTGTGGCAATGAAGCTTTGACCTGGGAGAGGTGTTTTAAGGGGTGATAGTGTGTCTAGTCGGGCAGAATGTAGTCCTCCAGTGATGTCCTGCCCCTCTTGAAGTGTGAATACCACTAAAAACACCTTGCCTGCCTCATTGCTTCATTGCCATAGGCATAAAAAATCCTTTTAAGGGGATTCAATAGCAATCACACACACACACACACACACACACACACACACACACACCTGCAGTGTCATTTAAAACACATGTAACATGGGTCTTGATTGTGACAGGTTAACATCATCTGACCTGTCGTCTCATGAAAGATACTCCTCGCTCCTGTTGCGCACTCGCGTCTGTACTGTGTGCTAATAATTCAGTACAGGAGCAGTCTTGGGATTTGCGTCATGTAAATAGGCACTGCCTCTGTTTACCGCAGATTATCAGTTCAACAAGAATTTCACATTTCTGCATATAAATAGAGCGGTATTACGGAATATAAATTTTTTTCTTAGTAAACAATATTAAAATGGCTCAAAATGCTTAAACTCCATGTTCTCATCTCCATAGGTTCCTGCTAAAACCATCATCATCGAGTCACTGGACATCATCACCATCACAGTGCCCCCTGCACTGCCTGCAGCGATGACCGCGGGTATTGTATATGCACAGCGACGCCTCAAAAACCTTGGCATCTTCTGCATCAGCCCGCAAAGGATTAACATCTGTGGCCAACTCAACCTTATCTGCTTTGATAAGGTAGGTTTAATAAGGCGTAGCGTAAATTATGACACGTTCTTGAATAATTTGTTCACATTTATTATTGGTTAAAATTCTCATGATTATGGTGGCTTGTTTTTTGGTCAGCAAACAAGCCCTGACTCCATGTTATAGTGACGTTAAATTCTTCTTCTCCTTCTTTACATTGGCGTAAAACCGGAGTGCACTAGTCGGGGCTGTGATATTCAGCAGCTCTCTCTAGCATGCTCTCACTTTCAACTTGTCTTCATTTTCATTCTTCAGACAGGCACCCTGACTGAAGATGGCTTGGATCTCTGGGGTGTGCAGAGAGTAGAGAACAGCAGGTACACAGTATGATTCTCAGTAAATAATCCCAGGCTTTAATAACAAGATAATTTAAGTTCAGATGCAACCATGTACTGTATTGTGTTTATGATTTATTATACCCTCTTAAGTATCTGCTCTCTTAGTGTGATTAATGATTGTAATAACACTGCTCTCTCTCTCTCGCGCTCTCTCCTCTCGCTCTCTCTCTCTTCTCTCTCGCTCTCTCTCCTCTCGCTCTCTCTCTCTCTCTCTCTCCTCTCGCTCTCTCTCTCCTCTCGCTCTCTCTCTCTCTCTCCTCTCGCTCTCTCTCTCTCTCTCTCCTCTCGCTCTCTCTCTCCTCTCGCTCTCTCTCTCCTCTCGCTCTCTCTCTCTCTCGCTCTCTCTCACGCTCTCGCTCTCTCTCTCTTTCGCTCGCTCGCTCTCTCTCTTGCTCTCCTCTCTCTCTCGCTCTCTCTCTCTCTCTCTCTGTCTCTGTCTCTCTCCTCTCTCTCTCTCTCTCAACCTGCAGCTTCCACCACTCAGAGGAGAATGCCTATAAGGAGAGTCTGGTGAAATCGCACTTTGTAGCCTGCATGGCCACGTGTCACTCCCTCACCAAGATTGAGGGCCAACTCTCTGGAGACCCTCTGGATCTGAAGATGTTTGAGGCCACTGGCTGGGTTTGTTCTTCCTGTCAATTAATTGCACAAGCTTATCTCAGACCTGCTCGTAGTTATGCAACTTGTTTTGCAACGCTGTGTTACAAATGACCAGTGTTTGGGAAGATTTTCTGGAGTTACAAGCTACGCGTAGTTTCAAATGGCCAAGCTACAGCCAGTTAATTATGACAGGAATGCCCCTAGCAGTTGACTTTCTTGCTGTTTGTAATGTTTTGAACTATTTATAATGTAGTTCTCAATTTCCAACTTTGATTGAAATATAGGGCTGAAATGTGTGTGTGTGTGTGTGTGTGTGTGTGTGTGTGTGTGTGTGTGTGTGTGTGTGTGTGTGTGTGTGTGTGTGTGTTTTACAGATCCTGGAAGAAGCCACCGAAGAGGAGACTGCTCTTCACGAACGCATCATGCCCACCGTGGTACGCCCACCCAAGCAGCTCCTCCCTGAACCTGTGATGTCATGCGAGCAAGACATGGTGTGTATCGTACATGACCTGAGAAAGGATCATACGGAACGTGTTACTGTTTTGCCAAATAGTGACCTTGCTTCTTTTCTTTTCTTTTTTTACAGGAACTGTACGAATTGTCGGTAAGCAGTCAGGTTTTTTTTATTTTTTTTTCATGTTTTTTGTTTCGCCCTTTCATGAGGAGATTGTAAATTTGAGTCCTGACTTAATCCTGTGAAGACACAAGGGTGCACAATTGGACATGCTCTCTGGGTAATAAAGCTGTTAATCACAGTGAACTAGCCAATCACAGACATTAGTGAGCACCTGTGTGTAGAAAAGGGTAGATGGCGCTTTCCTCTGAGGGTGTTGTACTGCCCTGTGATGAAGCATATGAAGCATGAGCAGCAGTGTGAGACGATGCATTCGGTTGGATTGGTTGGCCTCACTTGTCTTGGATGAAGCGCATGTTAGGCTTTACCCCCGCACCTGTTAGTCGGGTTGTGATTCGGTAAATGGTTGGTGGGTGGGAGTTGACCAGTTGAGGAAAAAATTTTGAGTTGTGGGTGGGTCACTGGGCTTTTCTTTGTGTAAAGTGGAGCATCTAGTCTTGAATGTGTCCCTTACAGACATCTTACGAGATCGGAATTGTGCGTCAGTTCCCCTTCTCGTCGGCCCTGCAGAGGATGAGCGTGGTGGCTCGGCTGCTCGGAGAAAAGCGAATGGATGCCTACCTCAAGGGGGCGCCCGAGGTAGTGGCAAGTCTATGCAAGAAAGAGACTGGTTAGTTGAATTTAAATGGGTTTTTTTTTTTGGGTTGCGAGTTTCATGATGTTGATGAAAGCTCAATTTAATCATATCAAATTATTTCTGTCACTGGACTCCACAGTGCCGCAGGACTTCACAGAGGTACTGGAAGGCTACACTAAGCAGGGGTTCCGCGTCATTGCTCTGGCACACAGACGCCTGGAGTCCAAACTGACCTGGCATAAAGTCCAGAACATTAACAGGTACTGGAGATGTCACAGTCCTTCCTCTGAGGATCCTTTGATGACTCGGTGCCAGCTGGCTCCCAGATTAATCTCTCTCTGTCTCTCCCCATCCTGCGCTCCCTCCCTCCCTCCCTCCCCATCTCTCCCTCTGTGTGTGTGTGTGTGTGTGTGTGTGTGTGTGTATATCCCCCTCTCTAGTGGAATTGTGAAGACAGAAGCTCTATTTAAATCTGTAAATAAACTGTTGCTTGAAGCAGAAAGTCTAAAAAGTTTATAAAATGTGGCTTTGTTATGAAATTTCACTCCATCTTTATAATCAGCACCAACAGCCCTCTAAAAAGAGAGAACCAGTTATATATTGAATTTAATGTAGACAATATACTAAGCCTGGCTTAAATAAAAAATTATTAAAGGTGTGGATTTTTTTGAATTATTTTTTTTACATGCGTTAATCTGCATCTCTAGAAATCACATTGAGACCAACATGGAGTTCTTGGGCCTGATCATCATGCAAAACAAGCTGAAACCTGAGACTCCCGGAGTGCTAGATGTCCTCAGACAGGCAAACATCCGCATGGTCATGGTGACAGGTACAGAAAAACCTGCTGGAAAGTCCACCTCGAGCTCCTCTGGCCCAGAGCTGGGCCTGTTTTGAATGTGTGCAGCCCTGCAGCTTTAAGCCACTTGTTCTGGTGCAGTAGGAATTCCTGTAATCCCGACCAATAAAGCTTTCACCTGTCTGGCTCACTCGCACAGAGCCTGAACATACTGACAGGAACGATTCATGAAAGTAGTATTGGATAGGGTTGCAGAATATGTACTACCCACATATGACCTTCCTAAAACAAATTATTAAATAAATAAATCGCGTATGAATTTCAGGCTGTGAATGCGTAATATATCAATTTTCAGCAAATATAAAGCCATCTTTATGATTTTTTTACAAAAAATTCTTGAGTCTTATCGTGAATAAATGATTTCTTTAATAAATTAATTTCATATAGAAACTGCAGTGCTGAAAGCGATTTGTAAATGATTTGCGTTCTTGTTAAAGGTGTTGTCTGCGCTGTGCATGTACCAGGAAGAAAGCTTGGTTGCATTACATTAGTTTTGGAGTTTAGATATAGAATTGTTTGGATTCTCAGATCATTTTGCACCACAAGGCTCGATGTTTGGTCCATTTATTTATTATTACAATTTTTTTTTTGTCTCTTACCATTCGGTGAGATAATTATTAAATGGCACAGATTGGCTTTTCGTAGCTTGGCAGATGATTCAGTTCTGTTCATACATAGAGCTGTGTAGTAAAAAAAAAAAGCATTCTTTGCTGTTTGGTTAGTATTTTTTTTTTTTTTTACTAAATGAAAGTTCTTGTAGCTGGTAGTGATGCAAAGAAAGGAAAAATGTTTTTGAATAAATACATTTGGAAATCTGACTCCAGAAAAGTAAAGTATTTACAGCACTATAAAATGACTGTTGGGTATTTATCAAATATAGCATGAGGCGTAGACCCTCTTTCTGAATTCAAGCCACGTTTTTTCTTGCAGCCATAACAAATTCATTGAACATAGACTTTCTCAAGCTGCTGTTGTACTTTCTTTATATTTTTACTTCTTGTGTATGTTATTCTGCACTCTTCCGATGCACTAAATAATATAGTGCTATATCAGTTTTTCCACTATTATTATTATTATTATTATTATTATTAATGCCTTATGTAAACACTTCTCTCCATTAACAGGTGACAATATACTGACCGCTATCTCAGTAGCACGGGACTGTGGTATGATCCTGCCCCAGGACCGTGTCATTATTGCTGATGCCCTGCCACCTAGAGATGGCCTGGTGGCCAGGATCAATTGGCGCTATGCAGACAACCCCAACAAGCACTCCAGCAAGTCTGTTTCACTAGAGGTCAGAGTGCTCCCTCTTCTGTTCAGAAACTGACATTGCATGTGCAGAAAGTTGAGCCATTCAGTTCTATAATTTATTAAGCGATCATTACAGATCACAGAGGGTTGAAACAGTGTTACTAGCTTTTTACGTTTATACAGCCGGTGCCTTGGCGCTCCAGAAAGCTGTGATTTTTATCAAATCAATTTGATTCAAAAAAGTGAAAGTCATCTTTTCTAGCAGAGATGCTCGTAATCTCATGGTTGTTGTGCATGTGCTAATGCAGGAAGTAGAGATTGGTGTTGATGATGGGCCTGAAGAACAAAAATCCATGGAGAAGTATCATTTTGCCATGAGCGGCAAATCATTTGCTGTCATCACTGAACACTTCCAGGACCTGCTCCAGAAGGTCAGGTGCCATGTGTGGGTGTGTGTGAGTTGTTTTCAGTGGGTCTAAGTTATTTTTTTATATAATGGAATTTAAAAACATTAATTTCTGATGAGGAAAGTCAAGTTATGATTGGTTTTTGGGGCATGGAATATCAAGGAATTTTGATAAGCGTGTTAAAAGTTTTGTTGCCATTTATCAAAATATTGACCATGGTGGTTAGCACTCTCACCTGACAGCAAGAAGGTCCTGTTCTGGAATCCGGTGCTTGGCGAGGATGTTTCTGTGTTAATGTTCTCCCTGTGCTTGTGTAGGTTTCCTCTAGGTGCTCTGGTTTTTCCTCCCACAGTCCAAAGATATGCACATTAAACCAGTTGACTATTACAGATTTCCCTAGGTGTGAATTCGAGTGTGAATGGCCGGCCATGTGACAGGAGCAGCACATCCCAGGTCCCAGTCCTGTGTTAATGGGGGGATAACCAACCCTGTAAAAACCTCATCTAGACAACTTTATGATGAAAGTCGCTAAGAGATGAATTTGACTGAAGGGATAAAATGCAGGAATGTTTTCCATGCTGTATTTAAACTATGTTTTAGCAGGAAAATGTTATGTTTTTCTCCTGAAAGCATTTATAAACAAAACATTGCCCAATTACTAGGTTTTAAATACTTTAAAATCTGCTCTGCACCTAGTTGGGCTGATTTTCTGTTTGTTTTAGATCATGGAAGTTCAGATTTTGGCCTGTAAAAATGGGAAATCCCACTTGGACTTAAGAGAGAATCCTGTTGTAGCCTGTTAACTGATCTCTTGGTTATTTTAATCCAAACCTCAATTACTATAATAACTATATACCCTCAGTAACAATAACTATATAGTCTAGTGTATATAGTGACAAAAGCTTGACCATCAGACCCATATGTAGCTTCTTCCCAAAGTTGGTGCCACAAAGTGCAGAATGTCTTCGTCTGCCGTTGTTGTTACAGTTTCCCTTCACTATAGAACTAAGAGGCTCAAACCTGTTCTAGCATGACAGTCCTAACTGCGCATACAGTGAGCTCCATGAAGTCAGGGCTGGAGTGGGAGAACCTGAGTCGCTTGCACAGTGCACTGACCTCAACCCCACTGAACACTTTTGGGATGAACTAGAATACCAGCTGCCCCAGAGCCTGACCTTAATAATGCTCTTGTGGATGAATGATCACAAATCCGTCCAACCCACCCTCCAAAATCTAATGGACAGCCTTCCCAGAGGAGAATGATTATAACAGCAAAAAGGAATGAAACCTGGAGTCCCACCATCAAGAAACACATTTTTGTCCATATAGTGTTTGTGTTATGAGGATGTAATGCGTTCTGTTTGTGGAACGCTCAGGAATTAAAAATCTCTAGGATCCAGTAAATCACTGGAATGTTACTATACATGGTTAAAGAGGCAATCTTTTATCTGTATGTATAAAATGTTTTATTATGTAGTGTGCCACACCCTTTTAGACCTGCTGCTTTATAGCATAGTTGTTAAGCTACTTGTGTGTTAACCAGATAAGCTGTTACTGTGAAAGGCTGACTGTTTGTTGGTGTGATGGTTTAGCTGGTCCTACATGGAACCGTTTTTGCAAGAATGTCTCCAGACCAGAAAACACAGCTAGTGGAGGCTCTACAGAGTGTTGAGTATGAGACCCCCCCCACACACACATGCCCTTACACATTAGTGCCCTCAATAAAGCCTGAGAATTATTGGTTATAAACACTTTTATAAATATTAGTTCTGTATTTGATTTTGTTGTCCAGTTACTATGTTGGGATGTGTGGAGACGGTGCCAATGACTGTGGGGTAAGTGCATCTTTGGCTTGTAGTGTATGTTTTGTGTGTGAAAGAACATGTATTATTATTTTTTATTTGTATAATTATTTCCTGTCCCTCCTCAGGCCCTAAAAAGAGCTCATGGAGGTATCTCCCTCTCTGAGCTGGAGGCCTCGGTGGCTTCCCCTTTCACCTCCAGAACTCCCAACATCTCCTGTGTGCCCAACCTAATCAGGTACAACAAACCAAGTGCACCCACAGACACACAGCATACCCCAAGCCCAGACCAAATCTTTTAACCCTAACCCTTTCCTTTTTATTATTTTACATCTAACATTGCCAAAAATTAAACCATGATCAAGTGATCATTAACCAAGAATACTTGGTGGTCTGTGATATCCTTTATTACAGCATAACTTTTAGTGAACAGCACTTTTCATGCAGTGCTGTCCAGAATTATTGGCACACGTCATCCATTTAAAAAAAGCTCCCATGCAATATACAGGAGCGTATTTTTTATTAAATCATGCCGCCGTTCATTTTAGCTTGTTTTTAAGCCATATTTCTACTGTAGGAGCCATAGAAATCCGTTCCATCCATCCGTCCGCCTGGTTCGACTTGTTAGTAACTTTGGAAGGAACTGACACAGGATCAGCAAATGATTGACGTCTGATAACCGAGTTATTAAATAATTGTCATAAGATCAGTAATTATTGCACAGTTGGCACATGCAGCATGGTAAGGTGACTGTCTTCTTTGTGTTTTGATCTAGCGATACCCGTGGAAAGTCCACGGCTCAGTGGGGTAACAGAATTTCAAAGATTAATGCACGTGGTAATATTATAACACGTCTTTAAACTCAATATTAGTTGTTTTTACATGAGAGGTGGCAATGTTATCAGGGCCTATTAACTGTTCAGATTAATTTATTGCATTTGAATGCAGGGGGCCTGTTATAGCATGTATAACATAGAAACACCCACAGTGCAAAGCAAAGATTACTGGGGTGATACAGCTTATGGGGTGTTCTCGGGAAATTAGGAAAACCAAACGCTGTAAAATGCTGGGACAAACAGGTAGTAAGAGCAGACAATTTTAAAATAAAAATATATGAAGATGAATAGAAGCAATCACAAAACAAACATAAAAGTGATAAACTAATGTACTGTGCGAGGTCACACTCCGTATTACTATATAGATGAATGACAAGACAGTTGTAGAATTCGGCTTTCTGTGATATGGAGAATTATTATATATATAATTCTCCATATCACACTTTGCCTCATTCTATAATTGCTTATTATCACAGTACATAGAGTATATAATGTTTCTAATTATCCAGACGCTGGGGAGCCTTACAGATTTAGAGACTTGTGCACACCTGTAGCCAAAAGGGTTCATCAAGCACCAGTTATCAAGTTTTTCCCTTTCTCTGAAACAATAACTGTATACTTTGATTTTGTTGCCTATTTTTTTTCTGTTCATTCCAGTTTTGGGTTAATAAAACCCTGTTTTTCCACCATGACCCCTTGTCTATCTGCTCTTTTGTCTCCCACTACTGCTGATAAAATGATTGTAATATAATGGACCTTACATTTTTAAGCTAGTTCTTTGCATCATACAGAATTATTCATTCATTGATGTGTTTACGGGGTAAAATCACTGCAGCTAAAACTCAGTCATGATATTGCCGACATGAACGGTCATATCGGAATGCAATTGTTTATTGATGTATTGCCCATCACTAATTAATATGATGGGCGGTATCCCTGAAGAGGGTACCCTAATTTATTTGTGTAGCTGACAGCATTCAAGTGGGAAATCCCAGACCCCTAGTTTGAACAGCCTGTTCTACATTGCAGGGAAGGCAGAGCAGCTCTTATTACCTCCTTCTGTGTGTTCAAGTTCATGGCCCTGTACAGCATCATCCAGTACATCAGTGTCACCCTGCTTTACTATGTAAGTATCATAGGTTTCATGTGGTCTAGAGAACTGGAACTATATTGTTCATTGCCCACGCCATGCTTCGCGTTTCTTTTTAAAGGCACTGCTTTTGGGATTTAAAACCCTAAAACACTGCTGACTGTAGATGTGTGTTTTGATTGAGTGATATTGGTACTATTTCATGTAATCAGATTCATCGTTTGCTATGATTGACTCACTGAAAATGCTCTTTTAGATCCTCAGCAACCTGGGAGATTTCCAGTTCCTGTTTATTGACATTGCCATCATCCTTGTTATTGTATTTACCAGTAAGTAAATTTCTCAGATACTGACCTGCGCCATGTAGCTCACATATTTATTCTCTGTCTCTTTAACGCACCTGACTAGAAAGTGCATAATGTGCCCTCAGTGCTTCATATCATGGATTTGGCGTGATTCTTTTTATTTATTTTTATTTTAACTGTTTGTTTTTTCCCCACTCAGTGAGTTTGAACCCGGCGTGGGACGTTCTGGTTTCCCAGCGACCTCCTTCAGGTCTGATCTCAGGCCCTCTGCTCTTCTCAGTACTCACGCAAATCCTCATCTGCCTGGGCTTCCAGACATTCACCTTCCTGCTAGTGCGTAACCAGAACTGGTTTGAGATCTGGACACCCCAGTCAGAGTGAGTAACCTGTGTCTTCAAGGTGAAAAGCGTTTCCCAAACTGAGGTTAAGTTCCTTAACTTCAGCATCTTTTTTCCACCCCATTCATGTTTTTCAGTGCCTGCAATATATCCGCCAACAGCAGTCTCGATAACTCGACAGAGGCTGATGACCACAACATCCAAAACTACGAGAACACTTCCCTTTTCTACGTCTCCTCCTTTCAATACCTCATTGTTGCCATCGTTTTTTCCAAAGGCAAACCATTCCGTCAGCCCAGTTATAAAAACTGTAAGTCTTTACCTGTAGCCTTTTCCGGAATACTGGCACCGTAAATCTGAAACTGGGGTTCTAATTGCTCTTTATCAAAATTTTGTCAATTTCTGTCCTGTCATTTTAATCACATTTAATTGGTTAAAGAGACAAGCAGTGCAAAGGCTTCTCAAAATGGTCATTAAATATTGTGGTTGTCTTGTACAGTGGTGGACAAAACAAGGGCTATTGGTTCTCTTTATTCCTATTGGGCAAGTTCTTGTGAAAGAATGCTTACAGACAGTTGTCAGTAGGTGTCATTTATCAAATAGTAAATATGTGTAAATGTTTGCTTAATCCAAACCCAACTTTAAAATTTCTCCTTTATTTAGCAAAGTTTTGGAACTGCTGATTATTCCCTCCATACTCGTATACGTAGGTCGAGCACCTGCAATGTTAACTCCTCCTTGTCACCACTCATTTGCATATTTGACACCCATGAGAGTAAAAGGATAAAAGATGATGAGAAATATTTTGACTTGATTTTTTTATTTTTAAAATTATTTCATCATATGCAATTATAATAAGTACCATTCAAGTTGGTCTCTTACTGTTTTTAGACGCAGGGAGGCAGACAGAGAGAGATGCAGACAGAGACAGCCGTGGAGAAGGAGAGGCAGACTGAAGCAGAGACACTGATGCAGGCAGACAGACACTGAGGCAGGCAGATGGACGCAGAGAAGCTGAGGCAGGGAAGTTGAGGCAGCCACTCGGGCGAAGATAGGCCGAGGCAGCCAGACGGGCGAAGATAGGCCGAGGCAGCAAGACGTGCGCAGAGAGGCCGAGGCAGCCAACCAGACGTGCGCAGAGAGGCCGAGGCAGCCAACCAGACGTGCGCAGAGAGGCCGAGGCAGCCAACCAGACGTGCGCAGA
>JAQMYF010000017.1:20060246-20071150 GCA_030014195.1 Neosilurus mollespiculum | reverse complement strand
GCAAGGGAAACTGTGTCCTTGTAATTGTGCTCATAGAGGTCTTGTGAACTGCGCTTAGTCTGGACCTTCACCTAGGAACTGTTTGCCTTGGGTGACCCTACCAGAGGCATAATGTCCCCGACAACATAGCTCCCAGGATCATTAGAACACGCAAACCCCTCCATCACGATAAGGTGGCGATTCGAGGAGGGGAAAAACATAATTTATTCAGTCAAAATTACACAAAACAATTGTACACAGAATCTACCATTTTTGAACAGACCAGTATTAAATCAACTTAATACAAATTGTTATTACTATTTTGCTTGTAGTCCATATTTGCTGTTTTTCAGTTCTTTTTTCTTCAATGAGAGAAATATAGTCTCTGTTTTGCTTGAACAAGTGCATCAAAGTCAGGCTGAATTTTTGAATTGGAGTGATATTGTAGCTGCTATGTGCTTCTTATGGTTGGCTCTTAAGCTAGCTGGGTTATACGATACACAGCAACTGCTTTAAACTAACTAGCCAGCCATGCTGCAGGATTCATTCATCAGCTTATGTGTATTGTGTAAGTCCTGTAAAAGTCATAGGGAAACATTAGCTGTGCCTGCTGCCTTGATTTCAGTCACTTTATCCTGTATCAGTTTTAAAAGTGCAGCGTGTTTCCCCATTAGATTTGGACAGCCATCCGTTGTAACACCTACCAGTCTGTCCCATTTCAGTCCCAGCTTGTCCAGGCATGCATTTACCTTCGTGAACAAATCACTCCCCAGCGTCGTCCCCTTAATTGACCGCATTGCCGCCAGCTCCTCAATGATCTTAAAGTCCTTTGTTAGATGTTTAGGTAAAAAGTAGGTATCAAAGTAACATCCACCTAAATTCTGGTACCCACGGTTTCCCACCAGAACATTGTTCAGAACATCACACTGAAAATCAGTGCACCTAGCTGTTGATATTATGTAAAAGAAAATGTGATTCATTAGATCAGACCACCTTCTTTCGTTGCTCCATGGTCCAGTTTTGATGCTTATGTACCCTTTGTAGGCACTTCCAGTGAGGTACATCGGTCAGCATGTGCACTCTGAGTAGTCTGCAAAGACCAAGCCTCATATGCAACAATCTGCAATGCAGTGCATTTTTGACACTTTTCTATTATAACCAGCATTTAGTTTTTCAGCAGTTTGTGCTTTTGTAGGATTCGAACACAAGGGTTTGCATTCATACCCCAAATGTATCAAAGATGCTACTGTAATTAGATAATCACTGTTATTCAATTTATCTCTTTGTGGTTCTATGGATGATTGGTGTACTGCCTTAATGTTGTAAGACATGAACACCATGTTATTGTTTGATCTATATATATATAGATGATCTGAATGTAGTACATTGTTCAGTAAAATCATAAGTGATTAGGCTGATCAACTCATGAGCCATCCTATCACAGCTTAATTGCATACCGCAGAGATGGGTACAGCAAATGGTCCAAACCCTCCTTTAAGTGTGGCTATAAGAACCTGTTTAGAACCTGCTAGTGGTACCTTTAGAACTTTTATAGGCCAGAGTTGAACATCAGTCACTCCGCCATCAGATGTGAAATAGCTTCTATGCACGTCCACAGGTTTAATGTCCCTGCAATTCTTGGAAACAGAGAATCAATTCTTGGGTTATGAGGAGGTCCCTGCTTTAGGGTACAAGCTTCAACCTTGTGTGACTTATGCAATATTTGATGCCAATTTATGATTAACAGGTTGCTTATGCTGGGAGGGTAGGTCCTTCCAGAGTAGGAGATGCATGATCTGGATACTGCTTCTCTAAAATGGTCAGTGCTAAGGCAGCAGGCACGGTTCATGGTGCCCTATGACTTTTACAGGACTTACACAATACACATAAGCTGATTAATGAATCCTGCAGCATGGCTGGCTAGTTAGTTTAAAGCAGTTGTGGTGTATCATGGAACCCAGCCAGCTTAATAGCCAACCATAAGAAGCACATAGCAGCTAGAATGTCACTCCAATTTACTAGCAGAATTTAAGTTCCAACAGTCATTTATGTAAAAGCAAGGGAATAAAACACAAAATACAGGGCAGAAAAACAGAATGAAGCATTTTTGGACAATACATCATATCCAGCACTAGCATGATATTAGCAATCCAGCTAACCTAGAAGTTTAAGGTGTGCTCACATCATTCTGATCATTTGAGCTGATCATATTCCGATGTTTCGTCCAATTTTCTTTCAATACATACCAGTGTTCCAATAATTCATCTGATCTTATTGCGATCTATAATGACATGTGATTCCGATGTGTCTCCAATATCCCATAAAAATGCACAAATTTACAGGAATGTCGCCCAATTTTTTCTCCCATTTTTTCAAATGCAGGCTGCTGAGGAAAGCTGTACCCATAGAGACTAAAAGGTCAGTGTCATAAGGTCAGTGGGAATGTCAGTGGGAGAAAACTGGAGAGTCCTGAGGAAACCCACACAAACACAGGGAAAGCATGCAAACTCCACACAAAAATGCCCTCACCAAGCCCAGGACTCAAACCCAGGACATTCTTGGTGCGAGGCGGACATGCTTGATTAGGTAAAGTGGGTACTCAAAATTACACATAGATGTAGCGCAGCAGCGCAGTACTGCAGCTAATAACATTATATCTTTACAGCTCCAGTATCACCTGTTCGAACCCGGGTTGTAATAAATTGCATCAAGGTGCCTCCTTCTTGCATAAGAGAGAGCTTACAACACAGGTGTCAAACTCAAGGCTCACGGGCCAAATCTGGCCCATTAATTCATTTGGTGTGGCCTGCAAATGTTTTCAAAGAATATGATCACTGTACATTCTTTGCATCAACCATTACCATGAGACCTAATTCCTCTTCCTTCCACTAGGGGGTGGCAGTCTCTTTCAAGTATACAGCTTCATGACTCAAGAAAGATTGCATGCTAGCTTGTCGCTGCTAAGCGTCGTCAGATAATGCAAGTGAATAAACGGAAAGAGGACAAATGTCTAAATTAATCATTTTGCCCTGCAGATTTCATGGTTGACCTTTAAGAATGATGTTCAGAGATTATCAGCCCTTGTTCACCTTTAAGTTTAGTGATGTGGCTTTCAGTGAAAATGAGTTTGACACCCCTGGCTAACAACATCCAAAGCAATCTCCCATCCAAGTATTAACCAGGCCCACTGCTGCTGTCTCAGGTTGATTATTATTCACCTTTTATTATTCACAAAAATCAGTTACCATGGCCCACCGCAAGGAGCTTGACAATCTTGGGGGTTGCCCAAACATATGAATGAGCAGGAGAATGCTTGTGTGCATCATGTTATGCGATGAACTGGTGTCCCATCCAATGACTTAGATCTGTATCATTATTGTATTTAACATTCCTGACTTGAACAAAACAGTTCCTCAGTATGAAAGAACGAACTACACCTTATTTATACAAGTTAAATACATCATGTATATCACCATGTACTTGTATACGTATTCCATGACTGCTAAAGTACACAGCTGTGAATAAACGTATATGGAACTTATTTTTGGAGAGTAAACAATTTATAGCTTGTTTTACGTTGCATTGGAACTACAAGTCGCCAAAAGTAAATGGACTCCAGAGGTATCTTAATGTATGTTCAGTGCTTTAATGATCCTTCTCTTAGAGTAATCATTTTTAAGAACCTTGGTTTCTAACCTTGCTGCTTGTTCATGAACATTCCTTCCTTCCCCGTTGACTATCATCCCTTTGTTTTACCATAAAATGGTACAAACACTAATAATAATAATTTTAAAGAGGCTGACCATATTGTTTTAGTAAATTATCGAACATCTGAATATTAAATATAAACAGAATGGATTTGTCCAACGTTAAATCCAGTGGCACTCCACATGTGGAAGCAAGATTCTCCTTCATCGATTTTAAAAGTACGGTATGTTAATAAAAGCATCTCCAAAGAAATGCAAACAGAAAAGCAAACATTACAGTAAAAGTCAACTGCCTGATGTTACTCTCCCCCATACACAGACGCACGCGCACACACACACGTACCCACACACACACTGAAGACCTGCAGCTGCCAGAATCTCTCCAGATTTACACTGAGCCTCCAGTATTAAATACTGATTAGTACCAGATGCCATTTTCTTTCCTGTTCTTCTCTTTAAGTCCAAAATGCTTTCATGGTTTGAAATAAGAGAAAACAGAGGAACATGAGATCAGTGGAAAAAGCCTGCTCTCTCCTGTAATAGAATTTGCAAAGAGAAAAGAAATGCCATTTTGGGAGAGAACTGTTGGTCTAATCTCCTACATTTGCCACCAGGCAACTGTTTTCATCCACAACACACACACACACACACACACACACACACTGACAATTACACAGCCATTCATTTATATAGAGCCTGAAAAACATACATAATCACAACACATACACATTCATATACAGCAAACAACCGCATATACCAGCCTGGACAGGTTACACATATGTACACCACCTACTTACTGGCCACCGGTGTTCCCTATTTACTCATGCAACACCAAGTTTCCCCTTTACCTCATTTTCCTTTGCAAGAGCTCATATAGTCCTCAGTATAGTCAGAGTACCAGTAACACAGGAAAATGTCTGTCCAGCAGAAATATTTGCTCAATTTTTCCTTCTGCTTTCTTTAATTAAAAAAACAAACTGGATGCACAATGGTGCCAGTGTCAAAACTTACTTGCTATCCATTCATTCATTCATTTATATCCATCCATCCATGTTTAGCCAAAATTGTTATCTTTATTTTTATTTATAATTTCTTTTTTATTTATTTATTTGTTTGTCTGTTTATTTATTTATTTACAGATCGCTGTCTAATGTGGATCAGCCTAATGTGTAATTTGGCAGACAGTTTAGTTATCTTTTATTCCTAATTATGACTACATATAGGTGGCACTGTTTCTCTATCAGGATCAGGAATATATTCGTTTTTGAATCTCATCCAATCACTCCCATTTTAGCACTCAGTTGAGTTGCAGGTCTCATGTTGAAGAGAAGCAGATGTTTGGAAGGCTCTTTCATTGTACAGCTACAAGATCCATCTTCAAACAACCCCGATCTTCTCTCACACATACCCAAGTCTGCAGATGTTTTTTTTGTCTACAACTTCTGTCCCTTCAGTACTCTAACATCCGAGATGTTCAAGATATGCTTAAGCTCTGGTTTTCAGCTATTCTCTCCCAAACACCTCGGACCAGTACAGCAGCACTCAACCAATAATTACAGTCACTGTATTATGAGTTTTTCTTGCACAGGGTACATTAAGTCCAGTTTAACACACACACACACACACACACACACACACACACTAACATAAAGCTCAGTAAAAATGCAGTTGCTGCATGCCCAATTCTGCAGGTTAGATTTGTCCGTGAAAAGGGCAGTGCAGAGGAAAGAAGCATACAGATCCAGCAGTGTCCACTGGGCTTTTTGAAGCCCACCACACCTCTGGATTTTACGCGCATTTTAGAATTGCGCACCATTGCGCAGTCACCAAAACGCCCTTTTATATGACTTAAAAGTTTTGGAGAAGTTTTCCTTTATGTCTCTTCAAAACAGCTGTAGTAATAGTGATAATAAGTGCAGTATACTGAAGTAGCACTAGTACAGAATGGAAGGAGGTTGATGGTGAACTCCTCCTCCTGAAATCTTGGGCTGGGCTTTAAGGTGCTCCTTTGGACCTGCGTACTGAGCGGACTCGCCATCCGTCCTTATCAGCTACTACAAGCATTAAATGCAAGCAAAAGTATTAATAAAAAATCCTTTCTGTCATATCGACCTTCTACTGTGTTTTCCTTTGTCACTGATTTGCACGGTCTACGTGCAAGGACTTGCCAAAGAGCCATGGCGCAAAATGGGCTTCTTTTGACGGCTCTTCTCTTTTGTTCGGCGTGGACAGGATCGTTGGGTCAAAGTCAGAACAACAAGAAGTTCAGAGGTATGGTATTGGGCTCCTGTTGTGTCTGTGCTTATTTTGATGTTAATAGTTTGTTTGGTTGAGTCCTCTGATGGCTGAGATGAGCGTTTGGACACGTTCCTGTGCGTAATGCTCCATGAGAACGCGTCACTGATGCATGTTAGAATTCTGACGGTTATACAGCATATGAAATCTTTCTGAATTCTTTGTCATGGTGTTAGTAATAACCCAACATGGAATGAAACATAGGTCATTTTGAGAAAGTGATGAAGGTGGTGTGCTCTGAAGGCAGCGTGGTGAGGTATTGGAACCGCAGTGCCATGCCACTGTTCAAAGTGATGCTGAGTGAAGATGGATGATTACGATCAATAATGCATACAAAACAGATGTATTATGGTGCATTTGTGATTATTATTATCAATCATTCCATAAACTAAGTTTAAAAAGTGCTTAAAGCGCAGAACCCAACAGGCCTCCAACTGGCCTTGCGTGCATTTTATTTAATATATGTTGCCAGTTGATGTCAGGAAGCAAATATAATATTATAATCTGGTAAAGCCTTCAACATTTAATTTTTTGTGTGTGTCCTGGCACCTATGAACCATGTGACCAAATCATGTGATGCACATCCACATCTAGGTAGTCAAGATGGTGGCTTAGGGCCACCAAAGATTGATGTCTTTCCATTAAGTTTGTTTAGTGTGATGTTTATCAAGCAGATATCATGTAACCAGATACACACATTTCTGCTCAGTCAAATTTATGAAAATATGATTCATCATTCATTCATTTTCTGAACCGCTTAATCCTAATTAGGGTCGCGGGGAGGCTGGCGCCCATCTCAGCCGACTCTAGGCGAGGGCAGAGTACACCCTGGACAGCTCGCCAGGCCATCGTAGGGCAGAAACACACTGACGGCAATGCAGCTACTCTTGACAAAAATCAGCAATGTTTCTTTCACATGCCTCTCACCACAGACAGTGAGAGACATGGCCGGCCTTTCATAACCCAGTTAGCTGCAGTGGGGGATGAAAATATAATGTTTACTTGTAAATCCACAACACAGGATCATTATTCTCCTCCCAAAGCTGCATGCTTCAGAATTCCACTTTTTATTCACACACCATTGGTTCTTAAGAGATTCTTGATTTATCATTTTGGGTTAAACTCTAGAACATCGAATTTTAAAAGGAAGATTGGAAGACCTGCTCATTTATGCAGTTCACCCAATCATGTGGCAGCAGCGTAATTCATGAAATCATACAGATACACGTGAAATGCTTCATTTATGATTCACCTAAAACCTCAGAATAGAGGAAAATGAGGGTTGTGATCTCCGGAACCATGGATGTTGGTGCACTGGTTTGGGTGTTTCAGAGAAACTGCTAATCTCCTGGGATTTCCCACTCCACTCTCTGGTGTGGGCGGCATAGTGGTTAGCATGTCCCCCTCACAACAAGAAGGTCCTGGGTTTGAGTCCTGGGCTCGAGCGTTTCTGTGTGGAGTTTACTGTTAAAGACATGCACATTAGGCTGTTTCAAATTCCCCCTAGGTGTAAGTGTGAACAGTTGTGTGTATGTGTGTACAGGCCCTGTGATGGACTGTGAGGCTTATTAGGGTGTGTTGATAAGAGAGACCGGAGGAAATTGGCCAGATTGATCTGAGCAGCCAGTAACTCATAACTGGACTCAGTAACTGGACTCTTTCCAACCACGGTGAACAAAAAAGCATCTCTGCATGTATAAAACACTGAACCTGGAGGGGAATGAGCTATGCTAGTCAAAAATCACATTGGGCTCCTCTTCTTCCAGCCAAGAACAAGAATCGGAGACCGTCATGGGCACAGATTCGCTGAAATGGGAGAGTTGTGGTCTTTTTCTAATTTTCATCTGTTCCCTGTGCAGTTTTCTGATAGAAAGCTCACCTCAAGGTTTGATGTGTGTTCTGAAACGCTTTTCTACTTACCATGATTACAGAGACTGACTATATCAGGGATGTTCACTCTTATCCACAAAGGGCCAGTGTGGGTGCAGGTTTTTACTTTAAACAAGCAGTAGCCACACCTTCCACCTGTTTCAATGACTGGTCTCAAAAAAAAAAAAGAAAAAGAAAAAAAAAGAAAGACTACATTGCATATGCCTTCGCCCAGAGTTGGCTGAGATGAATAGATATGCATATTATTATGTCACAATTTAAGGTATTCTGACCGTCAGCAGTAAAATGTTCAGGGTTGTTGAGCTGTTTGCTTTCAATGGCTCCATTTTAAGGTCTTAAAACAGGGGGTCTCACCAAGATGACTGCCACCCAGCTTCAAAATTGAAACACTAATGTGCAATCTAGTCCTTTTTTCTTTCTTTCTTAGCTCATTGATTATAATAAAGTCCATTGATGAAAGGATTGGACATCCCTGGACTATATGAATTACTATTGACTTTTCCTCTCTTCTGATGTTTGATCTGAACATTAACTGAAGCTTTTGATCTGTATCGGTGTGATTTTATGCCTTTTGCTGCCGCTTCATGATTGGCTGATTAGATACCTGTATGGATGTGCAGGTGTATAGGTGTTCATGATAAAGTGGACAGTGAAACTGGTTGGATTGTTACCTCTACCCTAACTGATCATCCCTTCCATTATAGAATGTCCTGTGGACCTGTTCTTTGTGCTGGACACATCCGAGAGTGTAGCTCTTCGAGGCGTTGCACAATATTATATCAACAAGATCAAAAATTTCGCCATAAACTTCATCGATGCACTGGAGGAAACGTAAGTGACAGAGACGAATATGGCACTTATAGACATGCACATACAGCGCTAAACTATAGCTGATGAAAATCACTGAATTATAAAATCAGCCTCTGGATAAAAAACAAACAAACAAACAAAAACAGTCTGTTAATTTTTATTCAAATAAACATTAACTGTGACATCATTTCCAGAACTCCTAATAATCATTCAGTTGATCTTACCATGATTTCTTGAAGTATTGTGTCCTTCACATATTGTAATTTAAATCGAGTTCATTACTGTTTTGACATGGTAAACGTGTTTTCTTCTTTTTTCCAGTCACCAGCCATGTGGGCGCTATATATCATGGAATTCTGGAGCACTGCACTACAGTGATGAGGTCGAACTGGTGCACAGCCTGGTGGAAATGAACCCAGGTGCCCGCAGTGCACTTAAAAAGGCCATAAATGCCATTAAATATATCGGGAAGGGAACGTACACTGACTGTGCCATAAAGCAGGGTGTTGCACAGCTGCTCAGTGGGTACGTAAAAAAAAGCACACACATTTCAGATACATAAACAATAATAGTCCATATGCTTGCTTAACACACAAATGTAAAATTTGAAAATGTAGTGTACATAGATCTCACAGCATCATGTAATCAGTCAGTTAGATGTATTAGAAGTGCTGCCAAGTCTACAAACTGTTCTTTTAAAAGGATACTCCAGTGCTTGGGATTTATGATTTTCCATAATATTTTGACACCTTTTCTTTTCCCTCATCACTCACACACTCATTTACTGCTAAGGTCGTGGGAGGCTGGAGCCTATCCCAGCCGACACTGAGCAAAGGCGGAGCACACCCCGAACAGCACGCCAAACCATTGCAAAGCAACACACACACACACACACACACACACACACACCCAACCATTCACACTCATCCACAGCTAGGGGTAATTTCAAGCACCCAGTTAACCTAATGTGCATGTCTTTGGACTGTGGGAGGAAACTGGAGTACCTGGAAGAAACCTACGCAAGCACTTGGTAAACATGCAAACTCCACCCATCCCAGGACTCAAACCCAGGACCTTCTAGTTGTCAGGCAGACGTGCTAACCACGACACCACCATGCCGTCCTTTACTTTTTCTGATAAACAAAAAGACGATCTTGTAATATACAGTATGTATGAAGAATGACCCTGACCAAAGCTGTTTGAGGAATGAAAAACCCATGCACAAGGAGAACATGCAATCTCCACACTCTGGTGATGGGGCATGTTTGAACCTGGAACCTGCTTGCTGTGAGGTGTCAGTGTTAACCACTGCACCATCATACCACCCTATTTTCAGTTTAATGATATTAATCAAAATTAATTAAAATTAAGGAAAAATGGTTCAAGCGTTCACACTGTCTCCTCACAGTGAGAAGGTTCGAGCTTGAATTTCAACCAAGAGCCCTTTCTGCATGGACTTTGCATACTATCCCTGTGCTTGAATGGGTTTCCTCTGGGTGCTATGGTTTCCTTCTACAGTCCAAAGACATTAGGTACACATTAGGTCAACTGGCCCTGAGATAGACTAGCGACCTGTTCAGGGTGTACACTGCCTCTCACCCAAAGTCAGCTATAATTGACTCCGACTTCTCCATCACTCTGACGTTAAGTGGTATAAGATGATGAATGATATTAATTTTCTTGGGCGGATGCAAGATACTCTCCTAGTAAAACTGTTAGCAGCCTGTCTGTAGATATTTTCATGATTATATTTGGTTTTTATCCACAGAAACACATAAATCTTTGCATAATTTGCATAAATCTTTATTGTTCTCTCCAAAAACTGCCCCGAGTTTTCTAAGTACAAAGGTTCAGACGACTGTCAGCACAGTGGTGTAGAGCTTAGCACATTCTCCTCACAAGCAAGAAGGTCCTGGGTTTCCTACGGGTACACTGGTTTCCTCCCCCACTCCAGGGACATACACATTAGGCTAATTGCCTGTTCTTAATTTGTCCCCTAGGTGTGGATGTGAGTGTGAATGGTTGTGTGTGTGTTGGCCCCGCGATGGTTTGGCGAGCTGTTCAGGATGTACCTTCGCCCAGTGTTGGATGAGATGGAACATTAATAGTAGAATAGAGTGAGTGAGTGAGTGAGTGTTCAGACAACATATATATATATATATATATATACGATCTTGAGTCGATTTTCCGTAGAACAGTGCTCGATACGTCGAAGTAGAGCTA
>JAQMYF010000017.1:19999880-20012994 GCA_030014195.1 Neosilurus mollespiculum | reverse complement strand
TGGCTGAGATGGGCGCCAGCCTCCCCGCGACCCTAATTAGGAATAAGCGGTTCAGAAAATGACATGACATGACATGATGTATAGCATTAACATGTGTCACCAGTTGGGTATGTGTACTGGGGACTGGCCTCTCTTCATTGGAAATGTCACCGCTCTCTTCAACATAACTCAGTCGAGATTGTCTAAGTTACTTAAGCTTTGTTATTTTAGCTTGGATGGGAAAAAGAATGCTAAGACTGACATGGATTGTTTGTTTATCTCTTTTTTCGTGATTGTGGATGTGTACCTTTCCCGTGGCCCATGCAAAAGTTAACTTTCGTGACTGAACTGCACTCACATGTGCGAGTAGTGACCTAATCAGTTCAAACATGTCTTTTAAGATACAGTGCCTTTTTTTATGTTAGGTTGTTGGGGTAGGTGTTATGGATCATTCAGGCAGACAACCCAACAGTGATCAGATAGAAGACGTGAGCTGTTCAAGTGATCCGAATAAACCAGGCGTCTCCTTTGTCCTCGACAACTTCGGTATGCTCCTGGATGATGCTTTCCTTCAAAACCTGACCAGCAAAATGTGTCAAGGTAAGATACAGACTATGCATTATGTTCTCCTTGTTTAACTGATCTATGTGGAAGATGAAAATAACTTATTCTATGTACTTGTTTTTGTTTGTTTGTTTGTTTGTTTTTCAGACAAAAAGTGTCCCACTTACACTTGTCCAAGTAAGTATTTATAATTTTACATAGAGTAGTTATAAACGTAGATGAAAACTAGGTTCTTCTGCCCATAATAAAATCGAAATAGCGGAGTAAAAAGTAATGTCTAGGCCAATTTATTATATTTCCAAAAGCATTTGGACACCTGATCATTACATCCATAATCACTTTGTTCCCAAAGATGAAAGCAGAAAAACTCTCATAAAAAAAAAAAATAATAATATATATATAAAATATGTTTGTAGTGATTAGCACTTCTGCTTCATCGTTGAAGGTCCTGGGTTTGACCCTGGGGTTCAGTGAGGGTGTTTCTGTGTGGAGTTTGCATCTTTTCCCCATGCATGGGTTTCCTCCAGGTACTCCGGTTTCCTCCTACATTGCAGAGACATGCATATTAGGCTGACTGGATATTTTCTAGGTATGGATGTGTGTGTGTGTGTGTGTGTGTGTGTGTTGACTTTACAATGCTCTGATGAGCTGTTCAAGGTGTACCCCGTCTTCGCCCAGAGTTGGCTGGGTTGGGCTCATTTACCAAACTGCTTAGTTTTATTAGGGCTGTGTTGAGGCTGGCGCCTATCTCAGCCAACACTGGGCGATGACGTGGTGCACCCTGAACTGCTCGCCAAACACACACACAGCCATTCATATTCGCACTCACAACTCAGGGCAATTTGGAACAGCCAGTTAGCCTAATGTGCATGCCTTTGGACTGTGCAAGGAAACCGGGCTACCTGAAGGAAACCCATGCAAGCACAAGGAGAACATGTAAACTCCACACAAAAACATCCAAGGCCAGGACTTGGACCCAGGACCTTCTTGCTGTGAAGTGGATAAGCTAACCACTACATCACTCTCTGCGACACTAATTTAGAATGAAATGAAATGAAACATGTTTGTAAGTAGTGTTATACTATATATATTAAGCTGTGTCCACATACTTTTGGCCATAAAGAGTATATGCTACTGTATATTTTTGCACCACATAGACATATTTAAGCTTTTTAACTTAAATGTAAAAATCCCAACAATGTATCAAGACTTTAAGACGCGAGATTTTGTTTTCATGCCCTTTCTGAATGTCTGTTTCAGTTTCCTTTAAGAACTCCGCCGATATCCTGATTTTGATGGATAGCTCAGCTAGCGTGGGCTTCAACAACTTTGAGTTGACTAAAAACTTCACAAAGAAGCTGGTAAAGCGTTTCCTGACGGCAGAGAAAGACAATAACATAGCGGTCCGTGTTGCGGTTGGCCAGTACAGCAACACTGCTAAGATAGAAGCTAACTTTGAAGCCAATTACACAATAGTGGCTTCTCAGATCACAGACGCCAAGTTCCAGAATGCTGGCACACAGTTGACCGAGGCACTCAGTCTCGCCATTAAACAATTCAGGGGAACCCAGAACCGTGACAAGAAGGTGCTGTTGTTTTCAGATGGGCGCTCCCAAGGCTTGACCGATAATCAGTTAAGAGAGGCAGTAGCAGAAATTCACAGACAAGGCATTAAGCTTTATGTTTTGGCTGTTGAGAATCAGCTGAATCAATCTAACCTGCAAGTCTTGGCAAGTGGTGGACAAACTGATGTCAGTCGCCATGTCTCCAGCTATCTAATTAAGGCCTCCGATTATCACTCCTTGCATAGAGGAGTCTTTTACCAAACTGTGTCCAGAAAAATTTCACTATAGGGAGTAGGAAGGGCATACCATTTCATCTGAATCAGCAGAAGCTAATAATTGTTGGACAGTGGGAGGGTAAAAAGCTGGAAGTACACAAGGGGTGGGGCAGTAGAACACAAGTAACTTTTTTTTTTCTATTAAATTGTGATCCATAATTCATTTTACATCATGTAGGGTTTTTTTATATAAATTTTTACATAAGTATGTCATTTATATACATTTGGAAGGTAAAAGTGTTACGAAAGATTGTAATTTCACAGTCATCTTTTAACAACATATGCATTCCATAAATGTTAGGATCATTCATATACAACAGATTGTTTTGGGGTTTTTTTCTTTCTGAACAACAATTTTCTTTATAGGACAGACAATGTTAAATATTTTAATTGAGACAATGCATATCATCATCATCCTTGTCATCATCTGCTTTAAATATATAATACATGTTCAGAATGTCTTTCTGAAGCCTGATTAAAGCATTTCCCAAATTTTTATCTCCTCTTGTTATAAACTATCACTTGAATGTAAATTTGGTGCTAGCAATGTACACTCAGGCTCATTTAAATGCAAACTCAACCTTTAGATTTGTCACAGTGCCTTTTTTTTTTTTAACCACTGGGAATGTGTAGAATTTTATATGACATAAATGTATTTGAAATTAGTCATGGGGATGCTTTGGAAAGATTTTCAATAAAGAACGCTTCACCCACTGAATTGGTGTCTTCTGTGAAACACTATTCATACACCCCACTGAGCAGCAATGTTAGACCAGAGTTTGTTGAATTCCTAGTGCTGATTTATGTCGATGCCATTTAAGTGTTTTTTTTTTTTTTTTTAAACTATCGGGGGTAAAAATGTAAACTCAGAGATCTTTTCTATAAAATTGTAATTTAACATCATAAGATATATGCTATATATTGTATTTAAAAAATGACATTATTCACACCGCCCAGCCCAAAATAAAAGTGCCGCACTTTAATGGCATTGTTTCAACAAAATAAACAACATTTATTTCCACCCACACTTAGGTTCTTCAATTGATGACAGGAAAATTGAACCACTCCATAAAGCCTTCTCCAGCACATTCCAACGTCTTTCAGTAGGGTTAAGGTCGGGACTCTGTGGTACCAGTTGATATGTGAAAATGATTCCTCGTGCTCCCTGAACCACCCTTTCACTATTTGAGTCCCAATTTTATATCCGTGTCAGGGAGGAAAAAGTCAATTGATGTGATAACCTGCTCATTCAGTACATTCAGGTCGTCAGCTGACTTCATTTTAGTGCCACATAATGTTGCTGAGCCTCGACCGGACCAACTGAGTGTGAAATGTCATGAAACTTCAAAGCTGTAGCTTTGACTTACTATGTCTCGTGGGAAATGTTATTAAGAAACAGAAAGGTCCTGTCTGATAAGTCTGCATGCATGTGTTCATGCATCCAACTTGATTAAATCGCTTCCGGTTGGCTGCCGCTTCTCACTGGGCTTTCTGTTTACTCAGCTTCAACCTTTTACTCATTTTGGCAATTTGTGCTTGCCTTATGATAATACTCATACCCATGTGCCTTCCTTTAGTCCCACTTGACTTACGATAGTGCTCATAGCACATCTGTTTCAACCTACATGACCACATGTCCTCTTCTCCTGCACTTTGAATTTCTTTGACGGCACTGACCCCTTTGCTGGTTGCTGTCATAAGTCACTTGCTGGCTGTGTAGTGAGTTTTGCATTGGTTTACATGCATGTTCTGAGTTAGCAATGTGTTGCTATTTGGCTTCTTTATTTAGTTTTTAGTTTTTCTGCTTGATAACTACTGGCGTCTGTTCATTGTTCACTGTTCATATTTCCTTCTGGCTTGAAATTGTGTTGCATGTTTTTCTATTTCACTACCTGGCAATGCAGCTTATTTACTCCTGGACTGGGAAATACCTTGATCGACACACATAATTGGATTCTGACTCGTACAATCTGTGCCAGACACTTGGAATTGCCCTACACTCATATTACATCCAGCAACCAACTGAAGTCATCTGAGGGATAAATGACCATCTTCATACATATCCAAAACTCTATACCTTCACCTTTCAATCAAATTAACCTTAAGCTCTGTTATCAATAATGCCTTGCTGATTAATGACTTCATCACGCAGAAGAAAGTGGACATGTAATTTCTTTCGTAAACCTGGCAAAAACCTGACAACTATTTGCATTTAGACATGCCGACTCCTTTCGGCTACCGCTACATATCAAAACCCCAATTAAAAGGAAGAGGGGCGGCTTGGCTGTGGCTTTTCTTTATGATTTAAAAGTCATTGAAGGTTTACTGTTTCATGATACATCCTTTGCTTCTACTGCTCTGAAGGTTGTTTCCTCTCCACCTTTGATGTTCTTGTTGCTTTATCGCCCTCGTAATTCTGCTGCTAGCTTTATGTCAGAATTTACTGGAACATGCATGTAGAGTTGCATAATCTATCTGATGCACAGAGAACACACCACTCAAATACACCACTCCTTTTCTGTACCATTCCTTGTGATCCCTACAGACTGTTGTACATGAACATCCCAAGTTTTTTGAAATCCTTAAAACAGCCATCTGGCAGCAGCAAACATGTCACATTCAAACTTACTGAGATCCACCCATCTATGCATACATCCATTATCTGTTTATGGGGAAGCTGGCGCCAATCCTGGCTGACTTGAGCGAAAACGCAGGTACACCTTGGGCAAGTCACGAACCTATTGTAGGGTTTATACAGAGGCAAATAACCATTGACACTTACATTCACACCTAGGGGCAATTTAAAGTAGTCCGTTAACAAAATGTGCACACCTTTTGATTGTGAAAGGAAATTAGAGCATCATGAGGAAACCCACACAAGCACAGTGAGAACATACAAACTTCACGAAGAAAGGCCCAGTTGACCGTAAAGATCAAACCAAGAAACTTATTTGCCATGAGGCGACAGTGCGAACTACTGCACCAACATGCACAATGTTTCTTTCTTTCTTCATTTATTTTTTAAACTTGACATTTGGTCTAACTGTACTATTAAAATGTTAATATTTCTTGCATCTACAGTAGAGTGCAGTGAAGATTATTCACCACCACTTTTGTCTAAAAGGGCTCCTAATAGAAAGAAGTGAAAAATTACTTCTCTATTGCTAAACCATTCCATATGGTTTGAAGTTCATTCATGCTATGCAAAAGTCAAAAAAAAAATTGCGACACCTTTAAAGTTTTGTGAGAAATTGGTATTTTCAGTGTTTTTGTTTATTAGCCATACTTTTACCTCAATATACTTGTCAGAATTATTATTTTTTTTGTTCTCATTGCCTACAATAGCATTGTTCAATACATTTTCACCAAAAAATTATAGAGAAGTCATTTTTTACTTCTTTTTATTAGGAGCCCTTTTAGACAAAAGTGGTGGTGTAGAAACTTCACTGCACACTACTGTGTCATTGGTAAATACTTTTTTGATGACAGATCTAATTATTTCATCACATTTTTCTGTTGATGCAACTGGGTAAATCTCGTATGTTTTTTCCTGAACCCTTTTCCCTCCCCTGCATTGACGTTCCCTAAATTCTCCTACAGCTAAAACATACTCTCTGGCCCGCTTAAAAAAAAAAAAAAAAAAACACTATCCACTGCAAAGGAACTACATCTCTGGCCAAATCCCATCCACCCATACCAATGTGAATGTGTCTATCTGCCAGTAAAACTCAAGCCACAGAAAAACGCTCCCACGTCCCCGAGTTATCTGGTACTGTTATTAAAAGCCATGTCCTCTTGGTCCTGCTATGTTTCTGAATGTGAGTGCTCCACTGCTATACAACAGAGTAGATGTCTAAACCCAGTTATGGTCAACATTTCCTTACATATTAAGAGCATTTATGCATCGGCTTGTCTTTTTTCAGTTGGCCAGAACATCATTAAGATCAGCAGAAAGTCTGAATACATTCTCTTGTACATCAGCTTGTGCTTCTGTAGCTGCTTTTGCTGCAGCCCTTCCTTTATATTTCAACTGAATCAAGACAACTCATGGTGAACATAAATCAAATGACATAGATTTAAACTTAATGCTCCTAAACCCACTGAAACCGCCAGAGGAAACTCTCAAACAACCCAGAAGGTGGGTGTACCATCTGGTTGGTGCACTGTGCAATATTTCTTTCGGTGGGGCCACCTCAACAATGTAGGATTGACATTCTACATGGAAAGAGGACTCCCACATCTGCTTTATTCGTAGTGTCATACAAAAATAACTCATGTATTCAGTACCTCCACAGCTGAACCATGCAGTTTGTATTAAAACAAACTTAACTGGAATCACTGAAGTCATCAGTAGACGGAGACATGTTTCAGCCATCAAAACATAAGAAAGCATTCCTGAACACGTGGTGTTCCACTTTTTGACGGATACGTTTAATGCCTGAATGTAGCCCACATGCATCTCTGTCTGCTTCTTAAAAGAGAAATCATGCTCAGATCATCTAGATTGACAAAATGCGAAGGCCATCATTTGCAAGTTTATGCCTTTAAAGGTTTTTTGATGCGGAGGACAGCTCAGTGGCATAGTGGTTAGCACTTCCACCTCGCAGCAAGAAGATCCTTTGTTCGATCCCCCTGCCCGGCGAAGGTGTTTTCTTGTGGAGTCTGCTTGAGTTGGTTTCCTTCGGTTATTCCAGTTTCCTCTCATAGTCCAAAGATATGCACTTTAGGCTAATTGGCTGTTTCAAATTGCCCCTAGGTGTGAGTGTGAATTGTTGTGTGTGTTGGCCGTAGAGTCGGCTGCGATGGGCTTCAGCCACCCCGTGACGCTACTAAAGGATAAAGCGGATCAGAAAATGACATGACACAACCTCCTGATTTGGTTGAGATACTTTTCTTTTTGAAAGCCAGGTTAGGAACTAGGTTTCAAAAAAAGACAGAACTTCTGCGTAACTGTTGCTTTGGCTGAACATTTAAAGCAGGAATAGTCAGGACAGCTCTCTATATGAAAACACTGAGGAAATTTGGTTTCCAAGTGATTTCGATTAGCTGAAAAATGAGCTGCCTCCTTGGCCGTATCCAAACTGAGGGATTATACAGCACATGGCCTGGTTTGGGAAAAGTTTGTTACAGGATGGGGTCAAAACTGTGGCAAATTCTATAACCATTACCAGATCATGTCTTACTGTAATTAGAATTAGGACTTGAATCTTCCTGGCAGTTTTTTTTTTAGCCTGGGTCAGTCACTCAAATCCAGCCTTTGGACTTCACAGCAAAACATCATGAATAAGGAATTATCTGCCTCATTGTTTATGTTCCGTGCAACCCAGTGAAGTTGTGGAGAATGTATAGAAAGACATGAACAAAGGGTCATGATGTGATTAAAAACACAACACCACATACAACAGGCTGCATCAAAGCTCTCCACTAATGGGCTCTCCTCAGGCAATCTGTGCCGGCATCACAGTGATCTTTTTCATGCAGAGAAAACCCACAGACCTAAGTACAGGGACAAATGCCCAGTGTCTCTGATGTAAGCCTGGAGCACTGTATGGAAAACTACTGTATTAGGAAGCTAAACAGTGGTTGATTTGGAGACAAGCTTAGAAATGTTAGTTAGACCATTCAACAGTGCTCTTAAGAAAGCAGACACACCAAGTGAACATGCTGCTGATCCAACCAATGGAGCAACATGCTGAATTAAAGGGTTTGTAATTAAGAGATATTTTAGCATAAGTTTTAGCCTAAATTAGAGAGACATAATATTCAATACTTTATATTTGAAGATTATATAATTTGTGTGTGTGTGTGTGTGTGTGTGTGTGTGTGTGTGTGTTTCACTTTTCTGCATCCTACAAATTGATTTTGCACTGCTTCATTGCTTCTTATTGCACATGTGCAAGATTGTTACTCTGGTCTTGTTACTGTAAACAGAAACGCAGAACCAAAACAAAATGTGAATAAGAGATACTAAGCCCGTGAGCTGAGGTGGTTTCACCGGTAAACTTTTGTTTTCAGTCAAAATAAACTGATATTAAAACACACACACACACACACACACACACACACACACACACACACACACACATACTATTGGCTCACGAATGGGCAACTTAAATCTATCACTTATGTACTACTTTTTTTTCCCCGTTTTAAATATATTTAAATTTATTATACATTATACATTACAGATTTTCTTCTTTACAGCAGAAAGTCATTACTTATAATTCCACGAGCTACAGGTCACGTTAAGATATACTTACTTTACGGTTTATTGATCCGCTAACAGAATACTTCTAGCTTTATTTTACAAGTCTCTTAATTTTGTTAAACAAACTGGGGACTTATTAATAATGTGCTTTCCTTTACATGGACCGAGCAAAAATTATGCAATTTTCCATCCAAATAACTGTTCAACCCCCACACAATACCATAGAGAGTAGACTGGCTATTCCATGGAAACTGGGCCTTGTTGGTGTGGGAGGGGATTAGGAAGGGGGAGGAGGCTTGGCAGAGCATACCAAAATTAACAACTCCCAGCTGCAGTGTCTCCAAGCAACAAGCTCCAACATCTGCAAGAGATCGTCTCCAGAAGGGCTTTAAGGCTGATGGATGAAAGTAACCTAAAAAAAAAAAAAAAAAAAAACAGGGTCAAAAGAATAGAAAGCTGGAAAAGCAGTTTCTACAAAACTGTAATAATAATAATAATAATAATAATAATAATAATAATAATAATAATAATAATAATGATAATAATACAATTATTCTTTGTTTAATTTTAATAAACTGAAGTAACATACAAGGTTAAATGGGGTGGAGAGAGAAAGGATGAACTTTTCCATAATGTGTTCCTTATGTGCTGAATAACTTCTACCTTAGGAAGTATTTTTATTAGAGTTAATAATAAAAATAATGGACAGCAAAAAAAAAAAAAAAAAAAAAAATTAAAAAAAAAATTAAATCACGTTAGATCAAATCCCCAGTTAACAGAACTGTGGAAAATGTGAGTCATGTTGGCTGTCCACCAACAAACAGCAACAGGATGAAGAACTTTACATGGCTGGTTATTTTGTGCTTGTATGTTTAAGAAGATGTTTCCTCTGCTATGCTGTGTATGACAGATGACTGGGGTATACCAAGACAAGAACAAAAAAAAAATCAATAAATGAATAAATAAATAAATAAATAAATAAATAAATAAATAAATAAAGTCCTTAACTTACTTCAAACAATGAATGTAAGTGACAGAGAAAGTAAAAGAGAAGAGATTTCAGATTTTGCATCATGTCACGTTACACATTATTTCACTCAGTCAGCAAAGTCACACTCAGGAAGCTCCTGTGTTTCATCTGGCCAGTACATCAAGTGACGCCCAACCAACCAACCAACTAAACAAGCATAAAACCACAGCTTGTTTGCTTTAAGGAGTGACTCACTGGAAGTTCCCAGTCACTCAGTAACACTGTACTCTTAAGAGTGAGAGTCTTCTAAACTTCAGCTGAGACATTCTTTCCAATTGGCTACAAGGCTCATATGTTTTTTAATAATCCTACTGTTTAAAGTAGTTTACTCCTTCCTCAAGAAATAGATGTCTCATATTAGAAAGCAGAAAGGAAAATGGTTATATAATTGTGAATGTAGACTGCCGTTATATTTAGTTACACTAAATTGATTGTAGTATTGTTACATGCAAACCAGTTGCACCTTTTAACTGCACCAAAATTCTGGATTTGACTGTCAGAATTTTTTCCCCACAATCTTTCACTGTTCCACTAATGAGGCAGGAGTGAGGAGTTCCCAAAAATTGGGACATTTTCAAATTGCAATAAAAAACAAAATCTCTTACTAGTTAATTGACTATAACCTTCATTTAACTGTCAAAAGTACAAAGAATCTATTTTTACTCACCAACTTAATTATATTCTGTAAATATAAAAAAGTTTAAAATTGATGCCCACAGCACACTTAACAAAAGCTTACAAATTATTTGAATAACAGTTATAAAGAAGTTAGTAGTAGATGGCGTATCATGATTGGGTATAAAAGTATTATCCACCAAAGGTTCAGGCTTTGCAAGCAAGGATTTCTCAGTGCATCATTGTGTGAAAAGACTCAGACAATTCTAACACATCTTGATGCGTCAAAGATCAAAATCCCAGTTGGATGTCCATGACCTTTGAGTCCTCAGGTGGCACTGCCTGAGTAACCATCATGCAATATTGGCTTTTTTCTTGCGACTAGAGATGTCCGGCTCTGAAATTATGGATCAGTTTTGGTTTTGGGTCGGTTTCCAGCCTGCAACCTGGTTTTTCGGTTTTGGTTACAATTGAAAAATGTCAAATTCTACAAAAATTTGAAGAATTTTTAAGAGACTTAGAATACTGGCGAAAGATTGGCACTGTTGCTGGCCGATATTTAGTACCTTTTTGGGTTTCGGCAAAACAGTAGTTGTTCTACTGAAAACCAAAATATCACACATTATTATGCATTTTTTACAATGAAAGTATGTAATGTAACACTGAGTTAACAAGTACTGTAATAATGCAGTAAAATATTAATGTATCTTTTCAAACTACAGGAGCGATTTATCAGGCATAAATATGTAAAAATAGTAAATCTATACAGATGAGTTTTTAAAAGTTTAACTGTCATGAATGCATCAAATGCATGTTTGTTAAAACTTAAGATATACCATCACCCTTGTAGTAAACATAGAAACTGTTTACCAGAAAATGTATTAAATAGCAAAAAAAATTACAAAAAGATTATATAATAGGCTAGCTATCAAATTTGTATCTAACAGACCAATTATCAAATTATGATGTTCTTGCTAAAAATTACCCACAACAGCCCAAAAACTGCAATCTCCTCTAGTTTAACACCAAATAAACATAACTACCACCATTATGAAAATTGTAACTATTTGCAAGAATCTGAACGAAGGTTGTGGCTGAGAGAATTCAAACGCTCTGCATGTTGTGGTACCAAGTTGCTATTTGAAGCCTGCTTTTAAGAATATGCGCTCACCTGGGACACTGCTTACAGGTTTGACAAAATAACTTCTGGCTAATTTGCCCGAATTTGGGTACTTCTGCAAGTTTTCTTTCCACCTCTGATGCAGGGCACAATGATGGATCCAGCATTTTCTCAAGAGAATAAAGTTCAAGTTCATAGATGTTGGGTCTTGCACTTTCATTTTCAGCACCCATGTTATTCTTCACCATTTTCTTGAAAATGCTCCAGACATTACTCTTTCCCTCAGATTCTGAATCTTGTGATGCTGTTACAGTTTCAGCAGTTTTGGCATCTGTGGTTTCATCAACAGTTTATCACCATCCACAGCAGTTATGATTCATGTTATCTACTGTTGTAATAGTAATACTGTGCTTAGTGGTTCTTTTTGTTCAACAAGACGTTCCATCATGTAGTGCATGGAGTTCCAGCGCGTTGGACACTGATTTTTCAGCTTGTGTTTTGGAAAGTTTAAAGATTTCTGAATTTCTGGCAGTCTGTGTTTTGCCTGTGCACTGTGATGGAAGTGGGATACTGTTTTTTACTATTTTTGGATATTTATTGGCCTAGCTCAAGTTTCGCGCTGACAACTTGTCAGCTTCTCGTAGTGTAAACTTATCCCTAGTTCAGCCAAGCCCTCACAGGTGTGACCAATTTCTTGATTGTCAGGGGGATGCTGGTAGGGTCAGTGCTGTATGCAACAGTGTTGCATTATTGTTGCATCCAGAAAGAGTTTACACTGAGCTGGCCTTTTAAACATGGTGGCTCACAACCATGCACATACGGAGTCAGCAGTACAGGATCAAGCTACTGAGTCTGGATATTGACGGAGCTGGCAGGTCCATACCGCTAAGCCTACCATGAAAAGTTGAACTGTTACCATGGAGAACCATTTGTTCCAGTTTAACTGACGACACTGGCATTACAGATGTTTACTTTCCGCTATTTCTGCCTTTACACAATTTCCTTCAGGATCAATAAAGTATTCTGATTTTGATTCTGATTCTGAAGACCTGGAGGAAGTGGCTGGGGAGCGGGACGTCTGACCTCACACAATGATTAGAACTGGTCATAGGTGGAACCGAATTAGCTTGGTGTGCCATGGAGAATGTGACTAGTGATACCTGATTCAGTTTACCATTATATTTCCTTTAACCATCTCAGTGATTCTGGATTTTAATTTTATTTTAGAAAATTCTAAACTGTGGCTATTATAACTTTTACTTGGCTGTTAGAACAGAATGATTAAAGACATCTGCCTTTTTTTCAGGCTGCAAAGAAACAAAATGTGAATATTTTTAAAGGGGGTAAATCTTTTCTTGACCCACTGTAGGCCTTTTAATACATAGAATAGCTGCATTTGTGCACATTCCCATTATTTGGGTTAATAACAAAGAAATCACAAATGCTCTTTACTTTGAGTAAACATATTTGAACATGTTTTCACTTACTAGTTTCGGTAATGTCTCGTTTTATTTATGTGAATGTCAGTCAGGTCGACCTAAGCACATGAAAATTAATGAAAGTTAGATTTTTTTTTCTTCTTTAAAATAAGTCCAAAAATAAAATATATATAAAAATATATATATATAATACGGGGCAGTGGTGGCTGGTGGTAAGGTGCTGGATTACTGATCCTAAGGTCGGGGGTTCAAGCCCCACTATCAACTGGTTCTCACTGCTGTCCCCCCAGTGCAGCTAACTGGGTTATCAAATGCCGGC
>JAQMYF010000017.1:19973058-19992190 GCA_030014195.1 Neosilurus mollespiculum | reverse complement strand
ATGGGTGTAAGCTTACATGGAAAAAGTGAAGACTTGGTTATTTTTAGAAATTCCCACCAAGCCATTAAAGAAGAGCTGATGTTGATGCTTTTAAAACACTTAAGTGGTTTGATGGCTGAGCTGATGGATGGCAGGTCAGAAATAACAGGGATCTGTTTTTAAAATGAAGTGTTTCCGTTAGTCATTGGAGTTGAATCAATGCATAGTTGTGATTTTATGCCCAAGAGAGAGAAGTTCAGAATCAACAACATTGCAACTGCAAAATTTAGAGTTTTTGTAACCGATGCAAAGCCCAAGTGTTGACAGCAAGCTTGTGTACAGTACCTACAGTATAAAACACTCATGTCTGACCATTAATAAATGCAGTGAACCAGAGCCAATTAATTTATAATATATAGAATATTCTGCATTCCCAAAACCCTAATTAGGATTAAGCATTTCAGAAAATGAATGAATGAATGGATATATAGAATACTAAGTCAATCATTTCTTTACACAGACAGTCTTAGGAGCAAGAGAAGGCTGCACAGACAACCTGGAAAACACACAAAGTTTTCAGTTACTGTTTCTTGACCCATGTGGATGTTTTATGTACAAATCAGTTTATAGGAGCTTTTATAATAGACAACACGGTGGCATGGGGGTTAGCACTTCCACCTCACAGCATGAAGGTTCTGGGTTCGAGCCCCATGCCTGGTGAGGGTGTTTCTAAGTTGTTCTCCCCATGCAAACTGAAGTACCTGAAGGAAACTCACACAAACATGGGAAGAACATGCAAACTCCACACAGAAATGTCCCAGTTAGCCATGAGATTCAAAACCAAAACCTTCTTGCTATGACGCTGCAGTGTTATCCACCATCCAGCCATGGATACTGTCCAACTTTTGCACTGACTAAAGTAATTTCTGACTGGGACTAAAAGGAAATTTTAATTGCAGACTTGAACTGAGTATATGACTGGGTGCTGGGAAGTTTTAATTTTGTAATTGAATAATGATCTGGATTTTCTTTGACTTTTGCCAAAAAAATGAGTTAATCGGTCAAATAAACAGTGTCATTGGTTCAGGGACAAAGGTAATACATGTGCAGGAGCAAAATGTTCTTTACTTTCATGGAACTATATTAAAAAGTAACCCGAAACTGAAAGCACAGGACCTGCTTTCAGGCTCGCAATAACTGAACAAAGAGGTTCTTAGCAAAACAGGCTAGAATTCATAAAAACGTGGCAATAGGTTCTGAAAAAGTGATGTGAACAAACAGAACATACAGTCCAGAAGCAAACCAGGCAAGGCTGTGCATGTACCTGCAAGAATAAACCAACAAACATGAATGCACAGTATGGCAAAGGCATGAATGACAACTGGCTTTAGACAATAAGACAATAGAAGTAGTACATAAAACCAATACAACTCAACAATTAGTAAAGAGGTAAAAACTGGAAAGACGGTAAAACACAAGTCATGACCTAAAATTCTGGGCAGCTGGCAGCGATGCTACCGATGACCACTATCAGCATTATATATCGAGTTTTCTCAGATAAAAATAAAAAATAAATAGCCCAAATCATTAATATTAATAAATGGCAGAATTTTAAAAATAGCACAATTCTTTCAATAATTTTTCCTAAAGTCATGATGTGCTTTCATAACTGCAAATATGAGCACTGTAGGTGCTCATGAGTTCATTTAATACTATAAAAGATGAATGTAAGAGTTAATGCAGTACTATAGGGTGAATCCAACACTAGGGGCAGAATGGTGTTAATGACTCTTCACTCAGTGTGATCATGCCAATTACTGAATGCTCTTCTGAAATCCTATTGGCTCTTGAATCAAAACAAAGCTGTCCAACAGTCAATCTGTGCATTTCTGTGTAAAAAAAAAAAAAAAAAAAAAAAAAACTCGGCACAACAAAACTCAGACAAAATTCAGCATTATTTACAGTTTTTACTCTTTTTAGGCTGTTGGGGTATTGTCATTGCCTGCATCCGTGTGTCCGTTCCTGTCGCTGTCCCCATTTTGTATTTTTTCAAGAACTGCTTGGTGGATCATTGGAGGTTTTGCGTGTAGTTTTTCAGTGGTATGTAGGTGTGTGTTGGCTTATCAGTTTCTCTGTTGGACCTTTGACCTTATCAAAATGACCTTGATCTTATAAAGTTGATTTAGATAGTTGAGCTATTTCTCAAGAACTGCTGGGTGGCTGAGGGATGTATTTATAGCACATGCCTTTAACTTCATTCTATACTGTTGCTTTAATAGAAACCACAACATCTTATTAAAATAATTGCCCTTTTGCATCACAAATGTCAGCAGGAAACATATTTGTAAGACAATTCGTCATAATACTAGTGAAAAAATTATCAAAACAGGAAAATAGGGCTAAACTCCAAAGACCATTCAAGCTGATGGTTTGCTGCCATCTAATCTGTTTAATCTTTTTGTTACATAGTCACATCTAACACCTCCATTCAAGAGTGCACTGCGATACTTCCCACAACACAGTTAAATAAGCTTGAAGTTTTTTTAACATACCCCAACCATATACCAATACATTCCTAATTCTAGTCACTGTTATCTGTATCTGTCACCAGATAAGACAGCAGCTCTTCTGGAGGGACACCGAGGCGTTCCCAGACCAGCCGAGAGACGTAGTCCCTCCAGCGTGTTCTGGGTCGACCCCGGGGTCTCTTCCCAGTTGGACATGCCCGAAACACCACACCAGGGGGGCGTTCAGGAGGGATTCTAAACAGATTTCTGCTCAGATTCTAATCAATTTAAATGTATTCATCAGTAAATGTATAAGAAAAATTCTAATAAGCTTTAGCTAACCTACAGTACCTTCCCAGATATCTAAACATCACTTATCTATACCACTTATCCATCAAGGTCACAGGTCAAGCTGAAGCCAACACCAGCTGACTTTGGGAAGGAGTGCACCCTGAACAGGTCACCTGTCTATCATAATCACATTTGACACTTTCACACCATCACACCAAAGGTGAGCTCGTGCAGGGCCAAGGGCATTACCATTTTTATTGTCCCTTGCATGGCTTGATCAAGCCCAAAGATTTTGACCTAATGATTACCCATGTCGAGTCAAGGAAAACTAATGTGTAAGGC
Source organism: Neosilurus mollespiculum (assembly GCA_030014195.1). Lineage (NCBI taxonomy): Eukaryota > Metazoa > Chordata > Actinopteri > Siluriformes > Plotosidae > Neosilurus > Neosilurus mollespiculum. Next base: position 19,989,071 of record JAQMYF010000017.1, on the reverse strand, counting down.
AGTGTCTATGTGGTAGGCAGGGTTTATCTCTTTTGAACAATTAGACACTTTGATGTAGGGGCAGCACGGTGGCGCATTAGTTAGCATGTTCGCCTCACAGCAAGAAGGTCCTGGGTTCAATTCCCTGGCTCGGGGTTTTCTGTGTGGAGTTTGCATGTTCTCCCGGTGCTTACGTGGGTTATCTCCTGGTACTCCATTTTCCTACCAAAGTCCAAAACATGCAGTAGGCTGACTGTTGGTTGCCCCTAGGTGTGAGTGTGAATGGTTGTATGTATGTTGGCCTTGAAATGGCATGGCGGGCTGTTCAGAGTGTACCCCACCTTCGCCCAGAGTCGACTTAGAGGGGCGCCAGCCTCTCCACAACCCTAATTAGGATTAAGCGGCTAAGAAAACTAATACTACAGAAACCATGCAAAGCGCTAGCCAGTTAAGCTAATCTAGCAAGCTAAGCTATCTGACTCCAACTACCCGGTAAGATGATCGTGATTCATTAGTGGTGTAAATAAAGACACATATAGTGGTATAGAATTGTTTTAGTTGTATTTCATTTGGTTACCTCCAAGCTCAACTAAATAAAGAATAGGTGAAAAAAATTGCACTTCATTTGCGACGTTGCTGAATTGCGCTCTCTGAAACTTCCATTTCAGTCCCCACTAGATATCTTCTTGTTAATTCTTCTGCAGGTGGGGCATAAGCAGGGTGTGTGGCATTTACAGTAAGGCAGGGTGTTATGGGTGGGGTAACTACTGGGTAAATGGTTTTACAGTTCAAGGCGAAAAACCACAGACCACAAATCTTGAGATAGAACGACTTGAGATAGCCCTGGCTCACCTCGGCATGTTAGTGAAATAGTAGCTGTTCACACCTACAGGCAGTCGGGCGTTACTCAGTTGACCTAAAGTGCATGAGTTTGTACTGTGGAAGAAAACCAGATTACTGGGAATAAACACACAGAAAGACCTCAGGGGGAGTCACTTCTGAATCTTCTTGCTGTGAGGCTAAACACTGAGCCAATGTGCCGCTCCCTTAGTTCCAGTGAAGGGAAATTGACATTCTGTGTAATTGTGTGCGTCCAATTTTCTTGGGGATGAACCTCATATGTGTGTGCTCATAAGATGTCGACAATCTTTTGGCCATAAGTTGTATGCATGGATTCCAGCTACACCAACCCAACACTTCACGTGTGATAAGCAGTTAGAAGTTCTGTGGCATGAAGCCTGAATTGGTTTTGATGGTTCGACAATTAAAAATCTATGTTTTCGTTTGAAAATAAAATATAACGGAGTGATGTCATGAGCAGAGTTACAGTAGGTGCCCCAAGCGCACACATACAAGCACACACACACACACACACACACACACACACACACACACACACACACACACACTGGCAATCTCATGGGTTTGGTGCTCCTTTCAAGGTGAGAGGGTGTGAAACTCTGTGGTCAAGTGTGGGGGAAAAGCTATTAAGGGAATAATTTCTGAACCTGTTCTGGTCCCGCCATCTCAGGCTCTACTCTTTGCAGAATATAAGAATAGGGAATATAAAATGGGAGAGGGCTAAAGGCTCGGCTGTGTGGACACACAGCTCCCTCATGTGTGCACAAGGTTCACCACCAGTGTTCAGAAAGAAGAAGGGAGTTTCAGGGAGGAGGTGCACACACACACACACACACACGCACACACACTCGCAGTGAGTCTCTTGTCTTCTGCTAAGAGTTCCTGCCCTTTTCCAGCTACACTTTTTGTCGGAATGTACACTCAATAGACTGTATCTTCTAATTATTCCTGGATATCCTGAAGGATTTCTTATCCAGCTCTGGGTAAGGTGAGGTGAGGTGAGGTGAGTGTCAACTTTTTAAAATTTTACCTGCTTTTTAAAGCTCTTTCAGGCAGGATGATGCACAAAAGAATATCATTAGGACCACCAGCTTTGCATTCCTGTAAGCCTTTATCTGAATGTGGTTGCAAAAAAATGGGGGCTTTATTCTATGAGTTGGCAAAACTTGGGTTAAAAGTTCTGAGCATGTGATAGAGTGCAGAACACAATACTGTTCACATCTGTGCATGATGTACTGTATAAGTAGTCTAGAATTTCTAACTCTGCTCTTCAGAATTTTACTGAATAGTAAAAGCAAAATGCAAGGACTTGGTCCTTTACTGAGATCAAAATTATTTAAATTATCTGCATCCCTCTCATTTATCAAGCAGAGTTTCCATTACCTTACCAGATTATACCTCGGTATAATTTTGAAGGATTTGGGGTGGGTCATCCGCCTTGCTCATATAAACCGGTGATAATGTACATCTGTAAATTTGGTCCTGTTACGCAAAGAATGTGTTAACTTAGATTTTGTCCAGATGAGGTAGCTCAAAACACACCATAGTTACCTAAGCTAGCTTCACTGAGAGTGATTCATGTGGTACTTGAAGATGTTGTGGCTCAGTGGAAAAGCCTTGAAGTTACATCTCAGGTGTTGTGTTCAAATCCCAGCATTGCTGAGCACCTTATCTTTTAGCTCAGTCATAAGTTATTTTTGGGGGGGGATGGGGTTGTTGGTAAAATTGGCTCAAGGGCCCAACAGAGGTAAATTGGCAGGGCAAGGATCCAACGCATTCATTACTGCATCATTAGAAGTACTGCATCATCATACATACTGCATATGACTGAAATATTCAAAATCAGGTGATTACAAAAAAAAATTCTAAACGCTACAGCTAAATATTTTTGGCACATTTTAGTCAGTCAAACTGTGGTCCTGATCTTGAGGTTGAGGGTTTGAAAGGTAGAGTTTAGAGTTTTGTAATTTTATCTTAATACTTAATTTATTCTTTTAAAATTGCATAACTACATTCTGTGTCTCTGGAAAAAAAAAAAAGCTCATAATGAGATTTTGTTTTTGTGGTGCTGGTTTGTTTGTCTGTTTAATTGTTTGTTTGTTTGTTGCCAACATTACACCAAAAGTTACAAATCGGTTTTGATGAATTATTTCAGAGGGGTGGAGTATGGACAAAATAAGACTCCTTTAGATTTTGGAAATGATCTGGCTCAAGTTCTGGATTTCATTATTCTTTATGGATTATAATATATTGGGAGATAAAATGCTTTTATTTTTCCTTTTATTTATTCGTTTGTTCGTTTGTTTGTTTTTTGGAAGTGTGGCGTTACAGCAGGTTCAGCAGAGCGTGCTGTGTTTTGTTTTGGCTTGTCAGAGGTTTGCACTCTCTGAGTGCTTCTAGTTTAAGAAAGATATAACAGTCCATTCTGATACACAAATTTCACTAACACCTTCTTTATCATCCACACAGAAAGGCCCCAGTTAGCCATGAAGTTAAAACCCAGAATCTTCTGGGGAAATAGGAGGCAAATCTTTGTACCTGAAATGGCAAACATGCAAAGCTTGTACATGGCTAATGAAGCTTAGTGTAGACATGTGATTTGTAAATGTGAAAACATGGTCCAACATTAGCTCATTAGTGCTGTAAGTGAGTAATATATCTATTTACAAACGAGAAGCACCATGAAATTATGAGGTTCAATGGGGAGAAGGTCTGCATACACTGTTTTGTCTTTTTTTTATCCTCGACATTTTCCTAAGACTGTTGTGTATTTGCACTTGTCTTTTTTTACTGTTATGTTTTTGCACCATGATCCTGGAAAAACAACATTCTGTTAAAATTACTCTTGGGTGTTGTCACACTTTTTTGAGGTTATTACAGATTTTCATATTATGATTAAAATATCCCAGATGCGATTTTATTTATTTTTGGTTTGATTTCAGTTGCATTAAATAAATTTAAGGCTTCATGGGGGTTTGTAACATATTGTGATGGAGCAAAATTTGGCAGAAGTACTGCAGATGATGAGCTCGATGTTGCAGTTGTTAAGTGCTGCCCAGGAGGTAGCCATGACAATTTGGAGTGTATTTCCTAGATGTTTTTCTTAGATAAGTATGATTACTCAAGCACTTCCTGTACTCTCCGACTTTACCCAGCTTTAGAAACCAGAGATCCTTTATGGAGCTCCTTAAAACTCACAGCCAATCAGTGACCTGCAGATTGACAGGTATTTCCAGTGGACACAAGAATGACATGGACACATTATTATCCACAAAGTTCCATGGTGTTTTGCTTGATGAAATTTTCATTCTGCTTTCATGAGTTTGTGTTTTTTAATCTATGTGAGTCCACGCAGTGGTGTGTGAGCCTCTATTTTTGGGGTTTCAGTCTTAAGTAAAGTTTACAAAGCTGCCAGATCCTTATGAAAGTGAATGATACATAACAGCCAATCAGCATCAATTCAGCAACAAGGAAGCCTTATTTGTTTTCCTGCAGCATGGACACAGGACAGCCATCCAAATCATGTTTCATGTCTATGGCACTCTGCTACTAACTGATGTGGTCTTTGGCTATTGTAGGCCATCTGCTTCAAGTTTCATTCATTCATTTGCTTAATCCAACAGATTGTTCTTTTGTACCTTTCTGTAAACTCTAGCAGTTGTTATTTTTTATGAAATAATCAAACCAGCCCAAGAAGTACCTGCATCCAGCCAAAAAATATTAGGAGCACATTTTTGTCCCCTTTTCTAATATGGAAATTATATATGCTGATTAGCTTGTATGATTTTAAGCCTCGCACTGCTGCCACATAATTGGCTGATAGAATAATTGTCTGAATTCAAAGGTGGCCATAATGAAATGGTAAGTGATGGTTGATGTAAAAATTATTAAATAAATTTGCAGGGCTTATACATGTGATATGTGCATGTAAATGGGCTTTAATGGAATTGCACGTTCACTCAGTCACACACTCAATTTCCGAACCTCTTAATCCTACTAGGGCTGCGCGGAGGCTGGAGCCTATCTCAGCTGACTCTTGGCAAAGGTGGGGTACACCCTGAATAGGTCACCAAATGATCTAGGGGCAACTTGCGTATTCATGTTAGTTGGATATTTTTCAGTTAAATGTGTATATTCAGAGATGAGTGCTACAGTTTGTGGGGGGAAGAAATTGTGTTGTGCTTTGTGGCTGAGTCCCCATTAAGTACATTTTAGTGTTCCATACATTTTATAAATCTGTGATGGACTGATGTCACATCTGGGGTAAATTCTTCCACCTTACATTTTGACCCTGACCAACATAAAGTAGTTACTGAAAGTGAGAGAGTCATATTACTCATTAGTCATATAACTACTAATACTTATCATAATAATAATAATAATAATAATAATAATAATAATAATAATAATAACAATAATAATAGCAATAACAATAATAATAACAACAATAACAATAATAACAATAATAATAACAATAATAACAATAATAATAATACTACTAATAACAATATTACCAATAATAATAATAACAATAATAATAATAATAATAATAATAATAATAATAATAATAATAATAATAACAATAATAATAATAATAATACTAAAAATAACAATAATAATAACAATAATAATAACAACAACAACAGCTATAACAATAACAACAATAATAATAATTGAAAAGTGGTTATTTGTTGGATTTAGGTGATTGATGAAAAACTGGGGAAAAAACTGGATTTATTATTACCCCTAGTGGTCAAAAATTTAAACTACAACATTTGCTGAAATATTTTGTTCATGAGTGGATGCGGGGGCAGTAGAATAATAACAGTATGACCTTTTTTGTGTCCAGCACACACACACACACACACACACACACACACACTGTGTGTGAACTTGAATTCCTGCAAAGTTTTTTTTTTGTTTTTTGTTTTTTTTAAATTGAGAGAAAAAAATTCAAACTTATGTTATGGAACACTGCCACCATATTAGTACACAGTTTTCAGCGCTTTCCATGATTAGCAGTATCCATGACTAACTCGCTAGCCATGTAATTGGGTAATTAGGTTAGCAACATATCTGGAGTGCAATTATCAGTCCATCATACTCACACATACACTTGTGAAAATACTGCTTATAACCTTTGAGTTGATAAGATAAAGGCAGCATGGTGGTGTAGTGGTTAGCACGTCTACCTCACAGGAAGAAGACATGCTGATGAGGCTAATTGGTATTCTCAGTTGCCCCTAGGTGTGAATGTGTGAATGATTGTGTGTTTTGACCTTGCAGCCTTCTCCCTGAGTCAGCTAGAATGGGCTCCACCCCATGACCCTAATAAGGGACGAAGTGGTTTGAAAAATTAAATCAAGTAAAAAGATAGGATAATACTTTATTAATCCCCAGCTGGGGAAATTTTCAGACTACAGTAAAGTCATAAAAATGTGCAGACCTGAAATGAGAGCTATACTTAAGTGAGATGTCAGATTTGTCTGAGAGATCATTCACCGTTTGACATTGTGTTAGAGTGTTTGTCTGGCTTTTTGGCCAGACTACATAATTAATTTGTCTACTAACAATGAGTGTATATACACCAGCATCTGATATGCATTTGCCTAGATGCACTACAGTCCGTCAGGAAGTTTTCCTGGCAGATGGAGTTTGGCAATTCAAACTGAGAGAGTCTGGTGTCCAGCACAGAAACGATCATGTAAAGCAGGGCTTAAGTCAGAAAAAAGATCAATAAGACCTGTTCCAGGTGTATTGAGACGCTCGTGAATTTAATGTAGTAAGCACATCAACATCAGCTGATCTTTTGGACCAAGGGAGTCTTTGATGGTGTTTCTGAAGTACCCCAAAATACACCGTCTAAACGTCTTCATTGGTACGGATGTAAGAGCAAGCGGTGTACAATCATTCAGTCCAGTGCTCTTAGTCCTCTCAGAAATCAAGATGATTTCATTCATTCATTTATTCATTCATTTACTGAACCATTTAATCCTACTAGTGACACGGAGAGGCTGTAGCCTATCTCAGCCGACTCTGAGTGAAGGTAGGGTACACCCTAAACAGTTCACCCGTCCATCTCAGGCGAATTTGGAGCAGCCAATTAGACAAATGTGCACGTCTTTGGACTGTGGAAGAAAACCGGAGTACCCGGAGGAAACCCACACAAGCATGGGGAGATCATGCAAACTCCACACAAATCACTCTCGCCAAGCACAGAAGTCGAATCCAGGACCAAATTTTGAACGAAATATTTAATTTCAAAATCATTTTTCATCTTCTAGGTAATTCTTGAAGTCAAATCCATTTCCTAGCTCTGTCCTGTGATGCCATGCGACATCCTATGGCTGTGAATACGAATTCCTCACCTCAACCGAATATCACAGGAATATTATACAGTATGCATTTAAAGGTGGGGTCGTGGTGTAGTGGTTAGGGTGCTGGGCTCATGCTTAATAGGCTGAATCCCATCAGATCACCACCATACTAAGACCTATGGCTGTGTTAGAAAAGACGTACGAATTTTATATGCTTTGTAGGTCATCTGATGCACTCAGAATTGCACAGTTTTCTTACATCAGTCCTTCATTAAACCCTCCCACAGGGTGAATGTACGTAATGTAACATATGTAAGACAATCTTACCTCAACCGAGTATTACCTCAACTGAGTACCTGGGCAAGGTCTCAATCATAAGTTTGCCTCTGTTTACCCAGTAGTATAAATGGGTACCAGTAAAAATACTGGGAAGGAAATCTGCAATGGACTAGCATCCCATCCAGAAGGTGTTGAACCCCTAGTTACGTCACGCTACAGAAACCGGGATAATTTTGGGTGTACAAAGCCCAACAGATGATGTTAAAGAGCCGTGGTGGCTCAGTGATTAAGGCATTGGATTTATTAATCAGAATATCAGGGGTTCGAGAAGTTTGAGCCTCAGTACCAACAAGCTGCCACTGCAGGGCCTTTGAGCAAGACTCTTAATGCTGAAATGCTCGGTTGTTTCATTTAGATAAAAAGTCGTTTTGGATAAGAGCATTTGCCAAATACGAATTTTTGTTTTGTCTTGCAACATTGGTATCACTTTGGTATGTCACACTGTCTGATGTGACTTACAAACCTGACCTATTTTCCACATGACAGACGTATAATACATGTGTTATGATTACACAGCTTTCAAAACCACCTTAGTGGTTCCCTTCTGTCATAGTGCCACTAAATTCCTACAACAAAAAAGTTTGTAGGTTGTTCTTAAGATCTTGAGTGGCTTTAATTCGGTAAAAATGGGCTATAGGGGAAAAAAAAGGTCTTTCCATGAGGAAATATGAGGACAGCAATTGCTGGGGAAAACATCTCTGAAGTTTGTCAGTGTTCTATGAGTATTTGCTCTTCTATGCGTTTGAAATATCATTCACCTTAAATTCCTACTGATGCTTCTGTGCTATTTTGAAACAAGGAAATAATTTTATTCAGGACACTACTCATTCGAATCTTTTCTGTGAGGGATCCAGGTAGTTGTGAATTCAAAATGCTTTCAATGCTATGAATAATCATGTGTTTTCCTGCAGGGAATGTGGAAGAGGAGGATGATGCTGTTTAAAGTGATTATCCTGTACTTACTGTACATGGCATCAGTGGGCCAGGCACTGGATTGTCATCGTGAGTGCTCTCCAAGTGGCTGGTTCAGTGGTTGATAATTTTAATGTGTAGCAGCAAATTATTTTGTTAACCAGGAAATACTGTACATTTTAATAGTGACTTTCAGTGGTTCAGTTTAAATTATTGATAATTATTTTTCTTTCCTTGAATTTTAGCAGGAAATGTATAGTGTAATACATTTACATAAATAAACAATTAAACCACACTGGTGTCATTCTCATAACTGAGACTCTGTATGTGTTATATTCTACAGAATCCGACAATTGCCCCATAGACCTGTACTTCGTTATTGATACATCAGAGACCATTGCGCTGCAGGAGCCTCCACCAGGTAGCTTGGTTGACAGTGTCACAAATTTCACCAGGATATTTGTTGAAAAGCTGAAAGACGAACACTACAAGGAGAAGGTGAAGATTAGCTGGCTTGTGGGTGGACTCCACTTCTCCATGAACCAGGCTGTCATTAGCAATCTCACCAACAAGAATAACTTCATCACTGAATTAAAGAAGGTCAAGTACTTTGGGAAGGGAACCTTTACCGACTGTGCCATCGAGAAAATGACGTCTGAGATTATGAGCCAAAGTTTTGATTCTTCAAGCATGAGACAGCGCTTTGCCATCGTCATCACAGATGGTCATGTGACTGGGAGCCCATGCAACGGCATTAAGGTGGCAGCAGAGCATGCTCGGGACAAGGGCATTAAGATATTTGCCATAGCATCATCCAACAACCTGGAGGAAATTGGCCTTAGAGAAATAGCTAATGCACCTGCTGGGGTTTACCGCAGCAACTACACTGCTGTCGATCTCTCCAAAGGACGACCGATTCTTTTAACACAGCATATTGATCACATTTACAATATCATGGTAATGTCTTTTTCCATATCTTGGCTTTTTATGTTTCTCTGTTGAATTGAGTTGATCATATACATTACACTTACCACTTATTCCACAATCTCAAATCGGATATGAGCTGAGAGCATGCAATGCGCAGAGCACCAAGCTGGCAATCAGTCATATCAGATGAAGGGGAGTGGAATAACTCTTTTATTCTATCCACACTCATTGGATTGTGAGTAATATAGCACATTTATTATTTTAATTAAATTCTTGCAAATTACAAAAAACATTCTTACCATAAAATATTTTGACATGGAGCACTGCTGAGAACTTGAGGACTGTTCCTTGCAGCAAGCCTATTAAGGCATGTTTGGGGGGAATTCATGAAGATAAAAAAAATACATTCTTACCAACAAATATTTTCATTCCAAATTTTCTTGCTTTCTGAGGAAGTCTAAGACAAACGGAAGACCTGTCTGACTTGTGTTCGTATGCTAACTCTAGGTGGTCTTGTCTCCACTTGCTCCACTTACCGGCTTAGCAAACCAGATCCATTTACATGCAGACGCTCTTATCCAGAGCGATTTACAGAAGTGCTTTAAAGTCACTATCAGTGAATACATTCTTATACTGGTTAAATGCATTTTTCCCTTGTCCCTTGTTAGAAGGAGGGACCAGGTCTAGCAGTGCTAGAGGATCTGAGAGAATGCGGTGCAGTGTGGGGTGTGATAAGTGCTTTGAGGTAGGAGGGTGGAGGTCCATTTTTGGCTTTGTAGGCAAACAGTAGCGTTTTAAATCTTATGTGAGCAGCTACAGGAAGCCAATGGAAAGATCATAGCAGTGGAGTGGTGTGGGAGAATTTGGGAAGGTTGAAAACAAGCTGTGCAGCTGCACTCTGGATCAGTTGCAGAGGGCAAGTAATGTTCAAACCTGCGAGGAGGGAGTTGAAGTAGTTTAGCCTTGAGATGACAAGGGACTAAACAAGTATCTGAGTGGCCTTAGTGGAAAGAAATGGACGAATCCTTCGTATGTTAAAGAGGAAAAATTGACATGATCGAGAAAGTTTAGCAACATGGGAAGAGAAGGACAGGTAATTGTCCATGATTACCCCAAGGATTCTAGCAGTGACTGAAGGAGAAATCACAGAGTTGTCCAGGGAGATTGCAGGATCCTGATGTGGGGATAAGTCAGCAGGGATGAACAGCAATTCAGTCTTGCTGGTGAGCTGCAATCCATGATGAGTTATAATGCTCTCTTCCCCAGTCATTAACATCTGTCATGCCAAGGACTGGAGGCTTGTTCCTCACGACAGGCCAATAAAGTTGCATTTGTTGAAACGCAATGTCTAATTGTTGAAAATAAATCAAACCATTAAATACTTTTAATTCAAATTGTTGTTGTTTTTTGTGAAACTTTAGAATAAACGGAACCAAGCAGTTAGCTTGAGCATGACTCAGGACCACTTCCTGTTTGTTTTTTTTGTTTGTTTGTTTGTTTTTTTTCTGAAGTATCATACCTACTAATGGTATATGACCCGATATCCTAGTAGTAGCCAATCAGAATGTGCATATCCAAAGGGTGCGGATAGAATAAAGTTTTCTTTTCACTTTCTGTATGAAGTGTGTAAGTGACCAGTTGTAATCAGCCTCCTTTTTTGTTGTTCTTCAGCTGCATCAAGCTTATCAAGAGGTAAGGTCACTTAAGTTGTTTCTATTGTTATATTATAATAAAGTCATCTTATGCTCTCTATTGGTATTGGCTTTTTATATAAATGCAAGATTTGTGTGAGCCCTAGTTTACTTTAAATTGTGTCTTTCTGACAGTGCTACAATGTGAAATGCCTCGAGACACCTGGACCTCCTGGTTCACCAGGTCTCAGGGGACAGAAAGTGAGTTGGGTTCATAAAATGTAATATATTTTATTGACAGTGCACATATATTTGTAAAAGTTGCACTCTCTAATTATTTATTGATGATTACAGGGTGCCAAAGGTGACAGCGGCGGTTTGGGTCTCAAAGGTGACAGAGGTCATCCTGTGAGTACAACCTATACATGGATTTCTGGAAATGTTTGAGCCACATATTCTTTCAGGGAAATTAGTAATAATACAGTCTCTTTAAAATCAATGACTTTTAGCAGAACAAACAGTGTCAGTGTGTTCAGGTTATTGCAAGTCACTAGGTATCGGCATTCAGTACATCTAGGGAATGGACTGCCGTGCACAAAAATACTTTCCATAAATTATACTTACTTCATTAAATCCATCTATAATATGATATGAACCTCAGAAAGAAATAAAAATCTGACTATAATTGAAGATTCCGAAAATAAATCTAATTGTTGTAATGATATGTGTAAAATGAATAATGAAGTTTGGTAGAAATGTAATAAACGATATTTAACTAATAAATTAAGTGAAACATTGGACAGAAACTTGTATAAAGTTGATGATAGTTGGTTTAATGTTGAAGATTTTAATGTTTTTTGCCATTTGTCAAATGGCTGAAATTAGTTTACCTGTTGGTGATATCTCGGTTCATTTGCTACATTTTGTGCATATTGTTGTGTGTTTAACCCTGAGTTTACACTGGGGCATGATGCCTGCAATCTCCGTGATTTGAGAGAATTGTGATGAGTGTGGGGGTTTGTGGGGTGGAATCCTGATGATCTTTAGGAAACTTGGTGGATTCTTGATCTTTAGGATATTTGGTGATTATTTTAAGGGAACTTGGTGTATTTGTAATGATCGTGCTGATCGTGGCAAAATTTTTGACTGTCAAAAGTTATGCCCTGATGATTACGATGCCAATCATAATAGAATGTGGGAATCAGTGGTACAGTAGAGCTTAACAGACCTTGACAATTGTAGGGGATCCTGATGGAAACACAATTCCTTCAAGTTTCATCTCTTGGTTGCACCCTGCCTCTTTTTTATACCCCAACCGTGGTCATACATTGTGTGGCGCCACGCTTTTTTGAATTTTACCCTTTAACAGACTACAAATTTCACTGAAAAAGAGACAAAATAAAATAATATAAGCTTGAGATAAATAAAGCATTTTTATTTAATAAAAATGTAATACACTAATAATTACTGATTTTGCTCATGTTAGCTTTTCAGTTGGAAGTAGCTATTTGTGCTGAGGGTACCAGTAGGTAACAAGGCTATTTGTACATGGGATGGACAGCCTATGTAAGCTCCTGGGTGTATATAGTATCAGCCAGAAACAAAACAATTACCCAGGTGTCCATAGCCAGCAATGCTTGCTATTTATATTTAAACCTAATTCAGGGCAGTGATGGTAGTTCAGTAGCTCTGGGTTACTGATCCAAAGTTAGGGGGTTCAATCCCAAGTACCATCATGCTGCCACTGTTTAGTCCTTGATCAAGGCTTAACCCTCAATTGTTTAGTTGATTAAAAAATAATAAATGTAAATTGCTCTGGATACGAGCATCGGCAAAATACCATAAATGTAACACGTAAATGTAATTCCAGCCATTTTTAAATAGGTGAATAATTCAGATGTAAATAGTCAAGAAGCTGCTATATGACTATTCACACTCAAATCTAAATACAAACTGCACTGATTAATTGCTTTGAATTATTATTATAAAATGATTTTAAAATGTAGAGCAGTTCAGGACATGACATATGTCTGTTTCTACTTAGAACTTGCAAAATACTGCCTGCAGTATGATAACTCTGGGATTATAATAAAATATATTAATGGTTCAAATATAATTGAAATATATTAATGGTTCAAATCTTTTTAACAGTAATTTAGCAATATCATGTTCATATCGTTCTATGCGCAATAAATTTCAATGCCTTGTTATTCAATAAAATGTATATAGATTCGGTACAATTCTCATGTAAATATTGAAATTTCATGTAAATGAATTCTTGTTATAAGTCGAATTTTTATATGTAATTGAATTTAATTATTAAACTTCCTCACCATCCTCACCAGAACTTATTATCAAGTATTTAGTTTGAGTTTATTAAATAAAGTGCACTTATGTGTTTGTGGGTGGGGTTTTTCATAAGCTTTTCATCTGCCCTCTCATTTTAAACTTGTACTCATTTTTACATTTTTTGCCATTTGTAAATTTCACCTTTTTTATTTAGTTAAGATGAAAAAAATTACTTCTACTAAAATCTTGAAGAATTGTGGTTGCCAGGTGAGCTTTATAATGGACATGACCCTACAGCTCTATAATGTTTTATTCTATTGATTTACAGGGTGATCCTGGTATTGAAGGTCCGATTGGTTACCCTGGACCAAAGGTAAGTGTTTACTAATATTCACTCACTGTTTTCGAGGTTGATTCTTGATATTCTGCTTCTAACTTTTTTTCTGTTGTCACCTTCTTCTGCTGTAGGGAGAACGTGGTGCTAAAGGAGAAAAGGTGGGATTTTCATATATTGTATAAAAATAGCTATAGGAAATTAAATGCTTAACCCGAATATGTGCAAGTATTTCATACTTTTTTTTTAATCATAGGGAGAACGTGGTTCACAAGGAAGGAAGGTAAGGATATACATCACTGCAGCTCCCATATACAGATTCAGTATTCCAATTCTAAACTGCTGCCATTTTCACGTAATACCATATTTAATCTCTTACATTTTGCTTGTTACCTTGTTAGGGTGTTGCAGGGCTAGCAGGGCGCAATGGCACTGATGGTTTAAAGGTGAGAGTGGAGGACTGAAATTGAGAAAGTTTCAAAAAACGAGTCATTTAACAAAAATGATAATAATAATGATGATTTTTGCAGGGCAAAATTGGCCGCATTGGGGCTCTTGGCTGTAAAGGTGAACCAGGTGACAGGGTATGTAATTAATTAGCAAAAATTTGATTGACACTGTGAGATTAGTGTGTATTTATAGTTGTTTACGCTGTCCACAGGGACCTGATGGTTATCCTGGAGATGTAGGAGAGAGTGGCTCAGGCGGAGCTCCTGGAGAGAAGGTATTAAATTAATTTCACTGGCAAAAAAAATAGTTTTTGTACTTTTACGGTGCATTGATCTTAAATCGCGTTGTTTCTAGGGAGATCCAGGCCGCCCTGGGAGACCAGGACCACCAGGTCCACCAGGAGACCCTGGTCCCAAGGTACAATAAATAAGAGATGAATTCATTTATTTATTAAATTATAATCATCATCATTATGATGATCATCATCACACTTCCTGCAGGGTGAGAGAGGTAGTCCAGGCACACCAGGAGCTCCTGGGACGAAGGGTACAAAAGTAAGTATTTGCTTATTTTTCTCCTGCTGTTTTATTTATATTAAGAAATGTCACAACTTGTAACATTTTGTCTTTGCAGGGTACAGCTGGAGGCCCTGGTCCTAAAGGCGAGTCTGTAAGTGAAAACATGTTTATCGCCACATGATTTTTATCTACAGTGAAATTCACTCCTATTAAAAAAAAAGGTTGCAGCACCAGGCATTTGATTCAAAATAATTGTACTCTAAATTAATCTCATAATTACTTTTGGAAGTGTTTTGGGAATACCCTGCAATAAATGCAGTAATCCAATTAGAGTGTCATCTCCTATCTAATGAGCCCAGTGTGATTGCTATTTTAAAGGTGGATTTCCTAGACAGGAGGACAGAATGCTTTTTTTGTTGAGGAAATGGATCTTTACATGTGAGGAGACACAAGGGCTAAATTCCATAATTATCCATCAAAAAGTCATCCAATAACATTGGAAAACTTCCCTTAATCATTATCCAATAAGTCATCCATCAGTATGGGAAAGATAAGAGAACACACAAACCAAAAGAAGAAAAAGTATGTTGACCTTCATAAGTTAGATAATGGTTAGAAACATAGCTAATGTTCTGAAAATGCCCATTTCTACTGTTAGGGAAGTTATAAAATGTTCCATCAGATGGAATGGTTACAAACTTGCCTAAAAGAAGACCCAAGTTTATTTTGCCCACACATACAGTAATGAGGATAGTAGAGAATGCTACAGTTTGACTGGAACCATATTCAAGTATCCAATTAAACAAAAAATCTTTTTTTTTGCCAATAAACACAGTCATTGTGACCATGGCGTAAAAAAAAGGGAATGGGTATAATCAAAAGAACCTTGTCCCAAACTGTAAAATATGCTGGAGGCTCTGGGATGTTGTGATCCTGTCTTTCCTCCAAAAGCCCTGGAAAATTTGTTAGCGTACTTGGCATCTTGGACTTACTGAAATAGCAGGACATTTTAAGTCAAAGTTTTTGTCTTTGTCTGCCAGGAAACTAAAACTAGGTCATCACTGCATCTTCCAGAATGACAATCAATGTTAAACAATGGACAAAACAATGTCCAAATCAATAAAAAATGGTTAGCTGTCCACAGAATCGAGTTTCTGCCAGGACCATCCCAGTACTCTGACCTGAACTCCATTGAAAACCAGTGGCGTGAATGAAAGAGGACAGTGTACAAGAGAGGACCTTGGACCCTGGAGGATCTGGAGAGATTCTCTGAAAAAGAAATGATACCAGATGCCCTGCTCGGTGTTCTCCAACCTTATAAAATGCTCTGCCATTTTCTTTTTCTAGTCACATTTTGTACTGGGTGAGATAGATAGATAAAATTCAAATTCAAATTCAAGTTTATTGTCACATACAAATTATACACAGTACAATATGTAGTGAAATGCTTAGTATG
>JAQMYF010000017.1:19939004-19957933 GCA_030014195.1 Neosilurus mollespiculum | reverse complement strand
ACTATGTAAAGCTGCTTTGTGACAATGTCAATTGTAAAAAGTGCTATACAAATAAAACTGAATTGAATTGAATTGAAAATATCCCCTCATCATGAGAAAACGACAAGTAAAAAAAAACAAGTGAAGTATAACTCGTTATCACAACAGAACACCCTTCTTCCATGAAAAAACAACATAACTTGTGTATATTATTTGAACAGTGCTCTAAAGGCAGACCTGGATATGTTCGGCTACATTATAAAGAATACAGTGCATTTCATTGCATATCAAAGTAAATAGTGCATGAACAAGTAAGTGTTTAAAATAAATATGTAAATCTGAATACTCATTATGAAGATTAATCTGGGTCTTTTTTTTATTAAATACAGTTATGTATGACAAGAAAAGGCAACCACTGCAAAAGTATTTGTGTGTAAACCACTATGTATGGCGCGCTCCCCATTACTGTTTACTACTGCATCAGCTGATCGCTTGACCTTCCTAATATGGCGGCCGCGCACACGCGTATGACCGAACGGTACTACATGCAGGAAGACGCTTCCACGGGTGTATGTGGTCTGTGCTTCTTCCTTACTTCTCAGAAATACAAGCAGTGGGCGTGAGATTTGGGAGCTCTGGTTCAACCACGACCACTCAGCGTGCATGACTGCTAAACAACCAGTCTTACCAACTAGTATGTTACGTAATCAGTTAGTGACGTCACGGTGAAAGTTCAAATCCTGATTTCTTTGTCCCAAAAGGCGGATTTACTTGTGCATTTAACCAATCCAAAGTGATCACACACACACAGGAATGAAGAAGACCGTGAGTGTGTTTATAGATTTGTGGGATTTGTAGCTTGTAGTTGTTCAAATGTAGTTTCTACTTTACACCCTGTGTGTTTGTGGTCTCTCTCTCTCTCTCTCTCTCTCTCTCTCTGCAGATGGCCTGCAGTACCGGGTTCATGAAGGACCTTTGCACTCCAGTGTTCACTGTGGATCTGGACATTGTAAGAAGAAACTCCGATGCAATGCAGGACCGATTCCTGAACCTCGGAGTGCAGCTCCGACCTCATATGAAAACCCATAAAACACTGTGAGGTTCATTTTATACACACCTGGTTTCTTCTGGGGCGGCGGTGGTGTAGTTTTTTTAGCACACCCACCACACCACAAGAAGGTCCTGGGTTTGAGTCCCAGGCTGTGTGGAGTTTGCGTGTTCTCCAAGTACTTGCATGGGTTTTCCTGTGGATACTCGGGTTTCCTTCCACGGCCCAGTGACATCCACATTAGGCAGATTGGCTGTTCCAAATTGCCCCTAGATATGAATGTGAGTGTGAATGGTTGTGTGTGTGTGTGTGCTGGCCCTGGAGTGACCCAGCGAGCTATGCAGGTGTACCCCACCTTCACAGAGTGTTGGTTAAGATAGGCTCCAGCCTCCCCGTGACCCTAATAGTAGGATTAAGGGGTTCAACAAATGAGTGAGTAAGTGGTTTATTTATTTAGTTTTGAATGAAGTGTTCTTTATCACAGCAAGGGGTCCTTAAACTCATTCATTTATTCATTTTCTAAGCCGCTTAATCCTAATTAGGGTCACGGGGAGGCTGGTGTCCATCTCAGCCGACTTTGTGCGTGGGCGGGGTACACCCTGATCAGCTTGCCAGGTCATTGCAGGGCCAACACACACAACCATTCACACTCACACTCAAACCTAGGAGCAATTTGGAACAGTCAGTCAACCTACTGTGCATGTTTTTGGACTGTGGGAGTAACCGGAGAAAACCCATGCAAGCACGGGGAGAACGTGCAAACTCCACAAAGAAACGACCGAGCCATGGGAATCGAACCCGGGCCTTTTTGCGGTGAGGCGAACATGCTAACCACTACGCCAACGTGCCCCCTATTATTATTTATATTTTATTTTAAATATTAAACTATATTATATTTCATATATATTTCAAACAATAAGATGTGCACTATAGCATGAGATACTGCAGTGTAAATTGTCCAGAGTTAGTATGGATGGTGAGACATGGTTTGGTTGAGGATCCTTATACTCTGTGGGTAAAAGCTCCTCCTGAGTCTCTCAGTCCTTGTTGTCAGACTGCAGAACTGTTTGCCTGAGTTCAGCTCTGAAACAGACAGTTACTGGGCTGGGAAATGTCCCTCTTGATGGCTCTGTTCCAGCAGAGCCTGGTGTAAATGTCCTGCATCTTGGGCAGATCAGATCCGATGCAGCGCTCGGCTGCCTTGATCACTCTCTGCAGGGCTTTACGCTGCCAAACCATGCTGTGATGCTCATGGTCATGATGCTCTTGACCGCAGCCGTATTGAATGTTTTGAGGATCTCAGAAGAGACCTCAGCTGCTCCAGGTGGGTACAGCCTTTGTATTGCCTTCGTGACCCGAGCGTGGTAGATATGGATGGACCGCTGCTGCTTCCTGCTGAAGTCCATCACCCTCTCCTTGGTTTTGCTGAAGGTGGTTATCCTGGAATCATCTTTCCAGGTTTTCCACCTCTTTCCTGTTGACATCCGTTTTTCATCAGTTCTCATGTGTTCTTTGTCTGTAATTGTCCATTGAACATGCAGTCTGTGTCCTGCATACCTCCGATTTCACTGTTGCATGTCAGGTAGTAGTCCAGTGACAAGGACAGGACAAGAAATGAACAAGTTCTGAGCAAAATACCTGCCCAGCGCAGAAGAACCGTACAACCATTGGATGCTTTTGCCTGATGGCATGCACAAAACTTTCCAGAGGATTAAACAGACCCCGCCTGACAAGGATCGTATTCACCGAAAAAGAAATGCACGATAGGTACATGCAAACAGAGAGAAATGGACCGGAAATGTTGCTATCTGTCGGACTTCTACTTATGCTATCTGGCAAGGAGTGGCTACTCCCTAAGGTTTGGATTAAACCCATTCAGTTCGAGTGATTAGTCAAACAAGATAACATATCTACTACATCTACCTATCTACAATGGTGGGGGTTTGGTTTCTTGCTTGGTTTGTTTTGGTTTGTGAACCATTTGTGCTTCATGATGGACCCCATTTTTAGAACCACTTCCACAGTTCCCCAAGCCTGGCCCTGGAGTACCCCACTGTCCGGCACAATTCGCCCACATTAAACTATGTGAAATCTTTTGAATTCTGGTATTTAATATACCAGAATAAGCTGTATTTATTAGACTATTAAATATTCCATATTTTACTTCAGATGGAATTTTTGTACCTAAAAACAATTCCTGAAAATTCCATGCATCTAGCTTTAATAGATGAAAAGTGATGCCAATCTATTCAAATCCCTATATCTCCACAACTAACGATGATACGAGGCTGAAATTTTGCACACTGTTTATTGTAACTAATGACAATATTTGCATATGAATAAAATCTGAGATTGTCAAGGAAGCCTTTGGTGATGTTATACGTGGATTGATCCTTATGTACAACCATCACTTATGACTCCGTAATGCTGAATGATGAATGAATAGTTGGGTGTTGGGAATGAACTGTTGCATGCTCATGCTGGATGAAAGTTGGCAACTCTTTAGGACCTTAAAATATATATGAGGACAATATTTTGATGTCTGGAGTGGTAAAAAGGGATGTCTTCAGCAGACAATGTGCTCCTATCTTCAGCACATCTTTTCTAAGTGCCTTTAAGAGTTGCTTAAATATATGATAATGCATTTCTATTTTCTCTCACTGGGCCACAGTGAATGTGCAGATATCATGACCAAGGGTACACGAAGGTGCATTGCGGTGTCCACCCTGGCGGAGGCTTCATTCTATGCTGATGGAGGTTATGATGACATCCTTTATGCATATCCAGTAACCTCTGACAAACTAAAGCGTTGTGCAGAGTTATCAGAGAGGCTTTCTTTATTCCATGTCCTGGTGGATAACAGCTTGGCCCTGCAAGAGCTAACGGCCAGACCGCTAAAGCAGGGCAAAGTCTGGCATGTATGGATGAAACTGGACTGTGACAATGGTAGAGGTAAGATGTAGAGTGAGGAGAATATTTGCCCATGTTCTATGTATGTTAATTATGCCGTGTATATTTTCGCTTTTAGTGAAGATTTTCTGAACCGTTTAATCCTAATTAGGGTCGCGGGTAGGCTGGCACCCATCTCAGTACACACTAGACAGGGTCGCCAGGCCATCGCAGGCAATTTTGCTGACAGCAATTATGTACCTTACCTACTCTTTTGGGGGGGCAGCAGTGACAACCCAGCGACTTGAACCCCTAACCTTCGGATCAGTAATCCAGCACCCTACCACTGGGCCACCACTGCCCTTTAGCGAAGTTGTGTTTAAATGTTTGTGCAAGCCAAGCCGAGCTAAAAATTTTCCATCAAGAGTTTTGGAAAGGCTGATTTTCTTCCTGCTCACATGCATATGCTGATTTGCATTAGTGACACCTATAAATCTCCATAAAAGGTCATGTGCAAAGACGGCTTTGAGAAGGAAATGATTAATCACGGTAAAGTTTAAAGGGACAGTGTGTGTATGATCTAGCGCTATCTAGTGGTGAGGTTCCAGATTGCAACCAACCGAAATTTCCTTCCAGACCCCTCCCCTTTGAAGCCTGAGAGCTACTGTAGAAACATAGCAGTGCGAGTTGGTGGCCTCCATGAGAGCGGACCTGCTCCCCATGAAGATATAAACATTTTATTCAAAGTTTTACGGAAATTTCAACAACTTTTTATTATAATTATAGATCAATGAAAACTTATGTATTGATGATGTACTTCAATTTTTCTAATACTGTAGATCCTCCAAAATGTTGCACACTGTTCCTTTTAAAAGACAAAGTCGACTCACAAAAAGTAAAAATAAGTTTCCTGCCAGCTGGGTCATTTGTTTACTGCTTACAGACCAGACTTCAAGGTTTACTTTAGTTATTCTTTTTAGGTGTTAAATTCACACAGCACACATGGGACCTTGAGTCTAATTCACTTGAAAAGCGAAATAAAGTAAAAGAAGTGAAATTCTTATGAAAAGCTTGTATAAACAACTGCATTATAAATAAACCTGTTCGTGTGCAGCTTGATGAGGCATGTGGTTTGTTGTGTGAATAATATTCTATTAATTTCTCTTAGATATTAATATACTTTGCCTTGGTGATCACTGTCTGGGAAATTTAGCCAAGTAACAGTAACTTTAAACACCACCTCCATTTAATTAACTAGTTAATCAACCAGTAAATGTAAATGTAAATGTCAATCAGTCTTTGGACTCAATTTGAGGTGTATTGACCAGTAAGTCATATCAGACTTTGCTTGGCAGGTTACTTTTGCATTATCATTCTTTGTATTCTGTGTATAGCGGGCGTTCCTCACTCCGAACGTGCTGCCCTGGAGCTAGCCACGGAAATTTCAGAGACGGAAGGGATGGAGCTTACAGGAATCTACGCCCACTGTGGAAATACCTACGACTGTAAGGGGGAGGTGCAAATTAAGGCTGTCGCCCAAGAAACGACAAGTATCATGTTGCAGTTTATGGAGAAGTATGTTTACCATCTCATGCTTTTCAGAGAGTGTTGAGTAGTGTTTTCGAATCCTAAAATAATGGCAGTTTTCACTAATCCCTGAATAATGATAATATTATTGCCTTCCATGTGGTATGATGCTCTGTTTCTCCTGTCATATGTGACAGGCTAAAAGCTGTAGGAATCCAGGATGTGAAATCTAGCATTGGTTCCACCCCTTCATGCAGCCACCCAGTTTCAGACATGGCTATGCTAAGTGAGGTCCATCCTGGAAACTATGTGTTTTATGGTCAGTAGTATGAGATATAATTCCCTCTGTTAAGCAGCATCCACACAGGAAGCGACAAGTCATTCGAATCGCCTCGATAGGGAATCGAATGGCTTCACCTCTGAAGTGTCGTCAGCGTCAAATGTTTCCCATCACATTCCCTTAGTTCCCTACAGTAGTTACGGGAGAGCTTTAATCATCAGTCATCTTATAATATACAGTATAGATGTAGGCACTGCCTAAAAGTGGAGCTCCCATATGATTTCCCTTTATTTTTGGTGGGAACTCTCAAACCCCCTACACGCAACCAAACCAAACATAACCAAACATACAATCTGAGCCTCGACATGTAAAGTACACCATTTAGAAACCACCATTTAGATATAGAGAACATTTCAATAACACAAGAATATCATTAGTTGTTTATCTGTGAATTGCTTACTCTGTAAAATGTGGGATTTTCTGACAGAATCAATGACAATCAGCTCCGAAATATCTAAGAAATCATTTATCCTGGTAAGAGTGCAAGCGAGTATCCATAGGATCCCAGCTCCACTATCACCACAGGGTAGCGAGATGCCAGTCCACTGAATAGATCCACTTTCGTAAGCATGTTATACGCGCCAGAAACATAATACAGGGTTGATGAAGTTTTGAAATGAAATTTTGTTTGCCTGAGGCTGACCACGGTTATATACTGGCATGAGAAATATCACCACAGGGTTCCCATGTGTACATGTATACCGCAGGGAGGGGCGGACACTTCTTAACATTCCAAAAAGACGCTTATCCTTTATCTATGGGGCTCCGCTCGTTTGGCACAAAGAGCTCCTCTATTATTTTAGTTTATTTTAGCTTATTTTATCATAATAAATAGCATTATGGTCATTATTACTATGTTGTTATGTATGTCCAATGTACTGTATGTATGTTCTTGTGCATCATGAACTGGGACGAGTTAAACGTATATAAATTCTGTATATACCCAAATGAAAGACCAAATCTTCTCCGAAACTTGGACCCGAGTTTTGAGCACTGACTTTCCAGTTATTATCCTTGTAATATTTCTGTGTGAAATCGTTAACCACACAGCGGTAATGAGCTCTTCTTCCATGTTGATGTAAGCGAAATTAAACTTGTGTTCAGTTTGTCCCTAAGGAAAATGTTTTGGGGAACTCAAAGAATATGTTTTAGGTGTGTGGCAGCATTTGTCAATCGACGGTACATTTAACCTCTGATTGGGTTGCGTAAAAGCTCAGCTCAGTTGGAAGTTTCACCTCTCTTTCACAGGTGTTCATTAACTTTGAATGTCGCTTCCTGTGTGGACCCAGCTTTAGGCACTTAGATTTGAAAGCATTTTCAAGAGTTTCTTGTTTAACTATTGTGTAGACGTGCAGCAGTCGCTCATTGGCTCCTGTAGACCTGAGGACATTGCTGTGCGGGTGCTGACTAGGGTCATAGGTCACTACCCACATAGGAACCAGGTCCTGATCGATTGTGGCTGGGCCGCCCTGAGTAATGATGGTGGAGGCCGTTTGCCAACAGGCTACGCAGTCATCGAGAACCATCCAGAGCTAAAGTAAGAAATACTATGATGGGAATTTGGATGAATGAAAATAACTCCTGGGTAACTAATTTTAAGGTTTAAAATAAGACGAATACTACAAGGAAGTTGGTTAATCTGTCACAGTTAACACTGTGGTACGTAAAAAAACTAATGTTACTTACTTGCCTTTTTTTCACCCTGAATGGTTTCTTATCCTCAGAGAAAATGTAACATGAGACAAGGAGAACATGAAGGAACACAATGCGTTTTTTAAAATAGATTCATTACTTTACATTAATTAATTTTATTAACTGAATGAAAAACGTTATGCTGCAGCTTGTGCACATGATATGCAGTATTAGTATGTACTACACAGGAATAGCACACTCTGACTGGTTCACTATCTAAGGGGATAAGGGTTATTATTATGCATTCAAAATATTTTCTCATGTCTGATTGGCGGAAAGCCATCATCTAATTCTTGGTGTTCTTCCATGAGCAGATGTATTCCATCTTTGAGATTGGATTGATATTGAACAGTTATGGTGCATGATCATCAATCATGCAAATGTTCCTCCTCATAGTTATCATATAAGGTACTGTATATGGGCTACGACACACAGCAGAGTCTGCTATTTTGGTTAGTTTTCTAATTTTCTAACTGTTTATGCTCTTGTAAGCCGTATCTGAGAGTAGCAACAATGGTGCAAAGTTCTGCCACCCAGCAGCGCTATCAGTAGGGTGTAGTCTGTCTATCTTATTTGTTATTTATCTTTGTTCCTCCTTTCCCCTTCCTTCCAAAGAAAGCAAAGACAAAAGTGTTCCACATTCCTGTAATACAATGTTGGCCCAAAATTCTCTGCAGAATGACTGAATTCCAGCGACATTCAGTGGCTTTTGTCCTTCATCCACTGGTTTCAGACCCTTCCACAGCATCTCAGTGGGATTCGAGTCAGGAATTTATTCCAAAATCTTTATTTTTATTTTTTTATTTTTATTAAAAATTATTATTATTATTTTTTTTTTTGTATTAACTGCATAAAGGATAGTAAAAGAAAGTGCTGTCCACCCTATTCTACATACATGAGCTAACAGACACCCTGCATTGGCTTGCTTAGTTCTGATGTTCTCCCTGATGCATTATACCTTGAGCATGCTGTACTTTCACGCTTTCAGGATATACGAACGCACCTATGATATCAACATAGATGTTGTTTTTTTTTTTTGATAGGTTGGTTTCAATGACCCAAGAACATGGTAGAGTGGAACCTATCTCTGGAAAACTGGATTTCACTCAGCTCCCTCTGGGCGCCATGCTGTCCCTCATCCCTTATCATGTGAGTCACTACTGCTTTGTAGTCACTTATAGGCCGCCAGTGCACATTTCAGTAATCAGTTTAAATGCCAAATAATATTGAAAATACACTTAATATAAACTAAAAAACTTGTAGCAATTATTGGTAGGCGACTGATAAATTGGATAGTGATTTTGAAAAACCATTAGCCGATACCAGCACACTGCCAATGAAACAAATTTGACAGCCACAAAATATAACTCCACCCTTTGTGGTCAAACCCATCGTCCAACTACAGTGTATTGGATTTTTGGGAAGACTGATGATGAACTGAGTTTGTACATCTGTGTCCTGCCTGCTGCATGGACTGGTGAAAATTTCAACATGTACGGAGTGAAAATCCAGTCAATCGTGATTTTTTGGTGTTTGTTAGATAAGCAGTGCTCACATTAAAAGAATTGTATTATTTACTATTACTCACTTCCACAGAGGAATAAAATAACAGCAGTAAGAGACTAAGCTCCTGTTTTCAGCACACCAGTGAGGCATGGCACTTCTAAAGCACCCGACGGCTCGTCTTGTGGATTCACGCACACTGCATAAAGTACGGTTGAGCTTAAACGACCGAAGATAGAAATTTGCTCATTTTTATATTGTCCCCCTCAAAAATACTCAAAATCGTTTTGGTAAAGTTTGATCATTTTAATAGTAGTTTTTTTAAATTGAAGTATTTAATTAATGCAACTAAGTATCATGATGCACACAGGTATTTATTGTCTTTGTTTACCTATTTGTACCTTATTATAATGATATTTGTCAACAAATGGTGCTATTTTTGATCTTTAAATCTTCCAATCCCTTATTTTATATTTATTTTTTAATCTCAAACCCAAATGTTTTTTGGGATCAAACAAACAAACAAACAAAATAATAGAATTCTTGCAGTACGTTGGTGTAGATTCTCAATCATCCAGGTCATGGTAATCCTAAAAAGCTTGAGTCAAGGCAACTGGACTTCTTTGTGTGGTTTTTGAAGACGTTTCGCTTTTAATCCAAAAAGCTCCGTCAGTTAGAAATTCTGGTGGAAAGTTCCAGCCTTATATAGGCTGAGGAAAAACTCTCAAGTCACATGCAAATCACTGTCCCTCCCATCCATTCCATCGCTCGTTAGGGTCCTTTGTCCACTTGGGTTGTTTACCTGGTCTGCATATGGGGTCGTTTGGTCACCTGAATTAAGGTGTTGCCTCAACTCAAGTTTTTTAGAATTCTTGCAGTACTTTCAGGGGGGTTGTAGCACTTGGAAGCCTACTGCAGGCAGCCAACATTTATGGCTGCTTAATGTTTTTTGAGGTTTTTTAGGTGGGCCGACCTAGAAGAGGCATTTTCAGTAACTGACTGAATGACCGATGAGGCGTCTGACTAAAACATCCTGTTTTTAAAACACATGCGTACGCATAGACACACAGGAAATGGGTTCAGTTGCTTATGTTTGATTAAAGTAAAATAAGTTTGTAATTACTAGAGTAAATTTTGTGGGGTGAGTTTAAAAGTAACATACAGTAGTTATGAAAACAGATTGTGGGTTATTCTAACACCGTACTTTCATGTGGAACTGATGTATGCAGTCTGCATGGTTACTTTTTTATATTTATTGTATAATCTAGATTTTGCTTTTATTTTTAGGGTGAAGTGAAGTTCTTATTGCGGACTGTAGTTTCTACAAGCAAATAAATACCCTCTCTTTCATTCCCTAGCATGCAAAGGACCATAAAAACAGAAAATGACAATCCATTTCAGTGAAATACTGCCCCCTACTGTACATTGATGTTTCAGAGTTAATCACCAAGTGAAAAAATAGCTTCTTTCTGGGTTCTGTGCAATCTAAATGCTTCATCTATCCATCCATCTAATCCAAGATTATTAGTTCTGTGCAATTTAAAGTACAGTGAATTCACATTGGGCGGCACTGTGGCATAGCATGTCCACCTCACAGCAAGAAGGTCCCGGGTTCGATTCCCAGGTTCGGGCTTTTCTGTGTGGAGTTTGCATGTTCTTCCCATGCTTGGTTTCCTCTGGGTACTCCAGTTTCCTCCCACAGTCCAAAGACATGCATATTAGACTAACTGGCTGTTCCAGATTGAACACTGGTGTGAGTGTGAATGGTTCTCTGTGTGTAGCCCTGCGATGGTCTAGCAAGCTGTTCAGGGTGTAACCCGCCTACGCCAAGGGTCGGTTGAGATAGTCATCAGCCTCCCTATTCGGAATAAGCGGATCGGGGAACGAGGGAGTGAATTCACATGGAAGCTTGAATCATGTCCTAAATAGTTATGAATAAGCTTTTTGGTTCTGCAGAAGCAGTAAGTAGCCAAGACAGAGATCTCTGACTGAATATTGCATCACTATTTCAATTTCCTTTAGACCTATAACAGTGTTCCTGATGGCTCCTCTCCTTGCCAGTAGTAACGTCACCTCATAACGTTGTCACATTGCTCCTTTGGTTGTTCACAAAGCCTAGTAATATTTCAACCAGCCACAGAACCTCAATAAGATATACCCGTATGCAGCCATGTATATTACCTCCTTTCTGCCTGGGCTGTCAGGGTAATTTGCTTTGGAAACCCTCCTTCATTTTTACCAGGCTTCCTGCAGTGGTCATCAGCAAAGCACCAACTAAGTTATCCTCATCTGTATTAACAATTCCAGTGACCTACAGCACTTCAGTACTATATCTCACATTGCTTCATGGTGCCTGTAGCATTCTGTACCAATTGTGTCTGCACATATGGACATTATCCGATTAAAGTCCAGGGGCAACTGTGCGCCACGTTAAGGATTCCAACCACAACACGCTTTGTGAATAATTTCCTTTGTATTTAACTTCATACTGCATGAATTGCTGCGTAGGGCTTCACCAGTCTGTGTCAACAGTGAGATTGTTGGCAATTTAAGGAATTAATCATCATCTTAGCACTTCTGGATGTTTAGGTTGCAGACCCATACAAGTATTGTTGGATAGCCTAGTCAAGTACAGGCGCTTGTTCTTCCTTCTCCATGTCCTGATTACCCAAGTCTTCTATCGTTTTCTGTTTACTGCAGTATGTTAAAGCACATAATCATCAAGATTATTTCCATATCTTGCCCATTAGCTTGGCGTCTTGCTTGGCCGAAGAAAGTATTAGCCTTCACACCTTTATGCTATTAGTGATACTTGGCAAGCCTAGTGAAATTAATTCACACAAGTTAGGAATTTCTGGACTTGAGATCTGTCTGACAAAACTCATCTCACATAAAGGCCACATGTCTCTTTTATCAACCAGTCAGCAAATACTGGAATTAGTCAATGCACACGTGATGCAGATGATAATGATAAGGTTTGTCGAATTAACCTGAAACAAATTTGAGCACTATACTTAATGAATCCACTTCAACTCCTCGACAGGGCAACAAGGTGTCTTCTGGAGATCCCAAGTTTGAGTCCTGAATCCAGAAAAGAGGTTCCATTGAAGTAATATGTAGATGCATGTATGTATGCATCTACTAGCTATATATTCATTGGTTATTCTATTATAATTAGTGGTACATTTATCAAGATTTCTGCAATCCCTGAACTGGATCTCTTAGACTTTTGCTTGATTTAATGGTTTGTTTTTTTACCTTTTCACAGAAATAAGGTTTATTCTCATTTTTACCTCTACCAAGGTACAGGTGTTCGTGGTCCAGTGCATTTGTTTTCTGACTGTAAGCAGGATTGTCCAAAACCCACTAGCTGGATTTCCCTAAAACATGGTGGAAGGGTGCAGCATGGGCCATGACATTCAGTTTTCTCTCGGCTGTACTGCTATTTGAATATCACTATTTTAGTGTAGATCTATCTTGAGTTTTGCAGAAATGTGGCAGAGGTGAACCAGTTTTTGTATCTAACCGAATTAGGAAGGCATCTTCCTGTGTAAAAAATCTAGAGGTTTGTCATTAGAGACAGCATTTCAATACAAAAACTAATCACGTTGTTTGAGGTAGCTAGATATTTAGCTAATTCATTAATTAATAAACAATGGTGATCCCAAGAAGCAATATGGTGGCCACTTGGGAAAACCCTTGGTGAAAACTGCTGAAAATAGCCAAGAGAGTCCTGAATGCCTCTACCTAAGATATAAAAGTAGTACAACCTCCAACATGGCGCTCCGACCACCCCGGGTATTATTTCAACAGAAGGTTTCCCACAGCCATCCGTGACCGGGAGTCCATGGGAGCTAATTGGCTAAGCTCTCACATGAGGGAGGGATGGCATATGCACACTTCCCTGTCACTCACAGCGATCTCCAGCCAATCGTGGGCGGCTGTGAGCCCATTCGTACGAGGGGGTGGATAGCGCTTTCCCTCTGAGTGTGTTAGGCCGCCCCCAAATACGCATGTGCAATAGTTAGAAAAGAGGCGGGTGGCAGCATTGCATGTCACGTAGGGGGCATGTGCATGCTTACGCCCCTCCCTGGTCGGTGGTGGTCATGTGATAGGGAAGGCAAAAAGTTGAAGGTGGGAATTGGTTACGACGAAAAAAATTAGGGAAGAAAAATGGGGGGGGGGGGGGCTTCCCAAGTGGGGTCAACAAAGGACCCATTAAAAAAAATCCACGAATTCAGCTTTACTTGGTCATACATTTTAAAATCACAAATATGGCAGTGAAGTTCATAACGACAAAACGTATCCACTGTAGAAATGTAATGCCTCCATATCACTGACTACGCTCATGGGTACCAGTCATGGTTGCAGTTTCAGAGTTACATATAAAGAAGAGTCAAGTGTTGTTCTTGATGGCAAAAAGTATGGCATCACCACACTTGGAAGATGTTCATTCAGTTGTTTAATTGTGTAGAAAAAAAACAATCACTGACAGAAAACTATTTTCATTTAACATTCCAACCTTCTGGCTTTATGAAACACTTAAAAATAAAAAAGAAAGAAAATTGTAGTCAATGCAACTGATTTTACAGATCAAACAGAACAGAAAAATATGGACTCACTCAATTCTGAGGAAAATATAATGGAATCACCAAATAAAAACACTGCTAGAACTTTGTTGCACCACCTCTGGCTTTTATAACAGTTTGAATTCTCTGAGGCACAGATTTAACCATCGACAAACAGAATTCTTCATCAATCCGCCTTCAACTTTCTCTTATTGCAGTTGCCCGATCAGCTTTGCAGGTTGGAGCCTCGGCATGAACCATTTTCTTTCATTTTCACCATAAATTTTCATCTGGATTGAGGTAAGGACTATAAGGCCATGCCATTGACATTATATATCTTTCTGGAAGGAACGTTTCACAGCTTTTGCCCGACGGCACGAATATAAACTTGTGCATTTATTGAGGATGTAATGACTGTCATCTCTCCCGTACCTTTACCTTTTTTTTTTTTTTTTTTTTTTTTTTTTTAAATTTCCCCCCATTTTTCTCCCCTAATTTTTACTCGTATCCAATTCCCACCCATCAGCTTTTACCTTCCCTATCACACGACCACCACCGACCAGGGAGGGGCGTAAGCAAGCACACGCCCCCTCCGTGACATGCGATGCTGCCACCCGCCTCTTTTCGAACTGCTGCGCATGCGTATTTGGGGGCGGCCTAACACACTCGGAGGGAAAGCGCTATCCGCCCCCTTGTACGAATGAGCTCACAGACGCCCACGATTGGCTGGTGATCGCTGTGAGTGACAGGGAAGTGAGCATATGCCATCTCTCCCTCCCGTGAGAGCTCAGCCAATTAGCTCCCATGGACTCCAGGTCACGGATGGGTTGATAGTCGCGCACCTTGTCGACGCGCCACTCGGGAGCCCTCCCGTACCTTTACCTGACATACAACCCCATATCATTAATGATTGTGTAAATATGCGTGTTTTCTTTAGGCAGTTGTTTTTATAAATTTCATTGGAACAGCACCAAACAAGAGTTCCAGCATCATCACCCTGCCCAACACAGAATCGTGATTCATCACTGAGTATCCCTCTCATCCAGTCATCCACAGTCCATGATTGCTTTTCTTTAGCCACTGAAACCTTGTTTTTTTCTGTTTGGATGTTAATGATGGTTTTCGTTTGGCTTTTCTGGATGTAAGTCCCATTTCTTTTAGGCGATTCCTTACAGTTCGCTCTCAGACAGTGACTCCACTTTCTGCCCATTTGTGCCTCGTTTGTTTTGTTGTGCATTTTCTGTTTTCTATCTGGACGCTTTGATGTCTTCCTTGGTCTCCCAGTACGCTTTCCTTTTACATCCTTCCCATTAGATTTGTACTTGGTCCTGATTTTGCTGACTGGGAACAACCAACATCTTTTGCAACATTCCGTGAAGATTTACCTTCTTCAAGAAGTTTTATAATCCTCTCCTTTGTTTCGACTGACATCTCTCGTGTAGGAGCCATGATTTATATCAATCAGCTTGGTTCAACAGATCACTAAGGTGTGCCAGCACTCTTTTTAACTGCAGAATAATAAGCAGATGTAATCAGATACAGGTGTTCGTTCTAGAAATACAAAGTACACCATGAATCCATAATATTTTCCTCAGAATTTAGTGATTCCATATGTTTTTCCTCTGTTTGGTCTGTAAAAACAGTTGCAATTGACTAAAATTAAAGTCTTTCATAGCCAGAAGGTTGGAACGTAAAATGAAAATAGTTTTGTTGCATGTCTGTGATTGTGGGGGTTTTTTTGTTTGTTTTGTTTTTGTTTTTTTAAACAATTGAATGAACATCTTCCAAGAGTGGTGATTCCATCTTTTTTTCCAGGGGTTGTAGATTAAACTGCTTTCATTTAATAATAGATTATTTGAGGTTCATCTTTTTTATATAAAGAAGAAGCTCTTATTTTTAGTTGACTCCTTTTCTCAATGTTAGTCTTGAGTCAGTGTTTTCCATCTTTGCCTATTAGTGTTTTTATGTAGACATCCTTAAAGGGCTCGAGGACTGAGTCACACACTTGAGCCTGATTAGCTGGGCTCAGCAGAATTATTTTATCAGGGATTTCTTGGGTGGATACACGGCACATAGTATTTATGTGATGGTGAAAGTATTAAAACCTTGGGATGTTTAGTTGTTTATACAAAGGTGGGTAGTATAGTATATGGGTGACTGTTATTCCAAAATGTTCTAGAAACATTTGTGTTTTCATGTGTGATTTTAATTGTTGAACAAACAGGAATATTATACTAAAGACACTAATACCATACATTAATGTGATTTTACAGGCTTGTGCTACAGCTTTGATGCATCCAATATTCATTGTCCATTCCAAAGGAAAGATCGTAGACACCTGGACACCCACGCGTGGATGGTAACCAGCAAGAAAAAAGTCTCAAGAGTACCCAAGAATGATTCCGCTAATAAAATTGTAGTAAATGGTTTAGTCAATATTAAGCATTTAAATAATTTAAAAAATCTTGAGGCGATTTTCCGTAGAACAGTGCTCGATACGTCGAAGTAGATATTATATATATATATATATATATATATATATAAAAGTCTAAAGTTAGAAGTTAGTAATATCTCTATAAACAGATACAGAATGAATCGTGTTAGTGAGTAATATGTACAGTATTATCAATATGATAAACAGTAGAATATAAGTGTGGTGCAAAATGTAAATGTATAACAGTGGATGTTGTTGCAATATGGAGGAGTTGTACATTTTGATGGCCGCAGGTAGGAATGATTTCCTGTGTGGTTCAGTGGTACATTTAGGTGGTATCAGTCTCTCACTGAACGTACTCCTGTAACTGATCAGCAGGTTGTGAAGCGGGTGGGAGGTATTGTTCAGTATCGTCCTTATTTTGGGCAACGTTCGCCTCTCCGACACCATCAGAGAGTCAGATGTCCACATAATTTTGGTCATAAAAGAGATGTGCAGAATCATAAAGAAAAGCTTTTTTTGTTCTTCATTTTTTTAATTCTTTTATTATAGCTCAGGCAGGTGAGCTGTGTGCTGTGTAATGGCATCGTTTCAAACTTACGTATACGTATATCTCTGTGTAGTATATACTGAACTGCACTCCATGTAGGCATATGTCCTACTGCAAAAGAAATATAAAAAAAGCAAGTAAGTTTTGTGGTTTGTTTTCCATTTTTTTAACTGTGACAGTGAAGATGAAACCTAATCTGTGAGTGTTTGTCCAGCATTTTGATTCAAAAGTAAGTGGAGAGGAAGCTATAGAAATAGGTTCTGTCCATCCGTCCATACGATTTGTCAGTGCGATAACTTTGGAAGGAAATGACAGGATCAATAACTTGTAATAAATCAATCAATAAACTTCTCATACAATAGTCGCATAAATCATCCAATAATCAAATAGTGCAGTAAATCATACAATTGCTCTACTTTAGGTAAAATCATTAACAATTTAAATATATATTTCTTTAGATGTGACTTCATTGGACAGTTCTCCACTTCAGGAAAATGTCAAGTGTCTTTAAATAAAGGAAATATGATCACTCATTCCAAAGATATTACAATTTCTGTACTCATATCCATAATCATGTTGATGCTGTTAATGATCAATAATTAATTCCAGTACGTGATCAGGAAGTCCAGCAATTTGCATACGATTTATGAAGGACCAAATATATGACATTATGACGTTTCAGACCGACAGGCCACAGGCCTTCCACAGTTCATGGGTCCAATACCCACAGCGCCCCAGTGGGTCCTGATACCCCGATTTCCTCCACTACAATGTATATGACTTTCCCTTTTTACATATATTATCAAAATATCCTGCTGGCTGGAGTGTCTGGACCCCTCTGGTCTATTTTTATTAAATGGTTTTTACTACATCATCTGTGAAAGTGGGCAAACTGAGATTTTAATTGTTCAAAAAGCTCAAGTATAAGATACAGTTCTTTAATCTTAAATCTGCTTGGGGTGTGATGAATCACCATTTTGTTAAATCTTTTAGTGAGCTCCACATCACCACTTCACCAGAAATGACACCACACTTACTGATGCCTGAGCTTGCCACAGCACATATCAGATGTCTTTTAATGGAAGAAAGTGTTTTTTCACTGGCATATAAATATGACATGTCATCATCTCCTTCACCAACTGAGCTAAACCTCTGTGGTACTCCTTCGAGCATACAGAATGAAAATGAAGATTCTAGTGCTGACTGATAATTTGCCCGAGCACATGTTGAAATTGAATTCTTTTTACTTTCATGGTTAACAAATACAAGGTCAGTGCATGGGATGTTTGCTTTGTGCTATATACAGATAATCTAATTAGGCTGAATGAATCAGTTTCAGGGACATAATATTGTGTACTATCAACAGAGGTCATGGACTTCATAGATGATCATTCACTAACAGATTTGGAAAAAAATACAGCTTTAGCCTGTAATATATTAGAGTACTAAAGACTCTATAATTATGAACACAAAGATTTCACATTTTTTAAACAGCATTTTTGACACGTTGACCCAAAACATGAGAGGATGTGGTGGTGCACACATGGATAAATGATTGTACAGGCCATTATTATACTTTCTAAAGTACGGAGCATGTGAGGGTCTCTGTTATTATTTAAAAAATCCAGTTTACCCCATATCTATTTAATTATCCAAGAGATGTTTGGAGTGTAAAATCCACATAGCATTTGTGTGCTTGAGCTTTGAGGTTTGCAAGCATACACAGTGGATATAAATAGTCTGCACCCCCCAATGCCAAACTTTTTCCACCTTTAATGTGGACAAAAACCGTGTCTCACTGTGGGTATGGTGTTCTTTCAGTTATGTGCACTGTTGCTTTTTCCACCAAACATACCTTTTCGAATTATGGTCAAAAAGATTAGTCTTGGTCTCATGACATCATAAAACATATTCCCAAATGTTTTTAAGAGACGTGATGTAGGTTTTTGCAATACTTAATTCATGCTTGGGTGTATTTATAACTACCCACCTGAAAGGTTGGGCGATCTTCCTTGGTTTTAATAATGTTCACTTTCCTCTCTCCGCATCCAATCTGGCGGTTTCAGCAGAATGACTCAAAAATCCTGGCTTCATCTGAAATCAAACAAGTGTTATATAGGGTTGCAGAGTACAAGCAGTGGCATATTTTTATGACTTTGCAGAGGTGAATCATCGAAATTACGAACATTACACTGTCAGAATTTAGTGGAAGCTGAGGAAGGACATTAGTAAACTTACAAAACTTCCAACACAATAACAGTTTCAATGAAATAAAAATTATCTCTAGTCTAACCATGTTGCCTCTCAACATGCACACTGTCTTTGCACGTCTGGGTGGTGTTCAAATTGACTGCTAAGTCCATTTTTCTATAGTTATTTAGATGTTCTTTTTATATATA
>JAQMYF010000017.1:19902613-19917611 GCA_030014195.1 Neosilurus mollespiculum | reverse complement strand
TGAGTTATTGCATCATTTCCATTGCACAACTGAATTATTGCATCATTGATATTGGATAACTGAGTTATTGCATCATTTCCATTGGATAACTGAATTATTGCATCATTGATATTGGATAACTGAGTTATTGCATCATTGAGGTGGGATAACTGAGTTATTGCATCATTGACGTTGGATAACCGAATTATTGCATCATTGATATCGGATAACTGAGTTATTGCATCATTGACGTTGGATAACTGAATTATTGCATCATTGCCACCCGAAAAGTTGCAACATAATTGCACGATTGGCACACTTAACAATACTAACTGACTGTCTATTTAAAAAATATTTTGAATGAATAATAATACAATTAGAATTCAGCTCTCATATTATATGGAGAATTATTTGGTCTTAGACGGGGTTGTCCTCATTCATCGAAGGATATATTCAGCCTGCATGGGACTGAGCATGCTGATAAAAACAAGAGTTTTTCAGACTACTTATCCAAAGTATTTTATTCGTCATTAGTTAACACTTAATAGTTTAAAACATGCATGGGAATAATATGGGCATTTCTTCATATAATTTCAACCTTAATCTCTGGCTTATGTTAAATAAAACACACGGTATAACTAGTTACTATGAAGCTATCGGTACATGGTGTGATGACATTTGAACAGCATTTCTCTCTGATTTTCCCAGATTGTTTTATCAGCAGGCATCATGATGAAGAATCCGAGTCTGACTTTCCTTCACTTATTGGTCTGAAACGTGAGTAGGTGAGGTGAGTTCTAACCTTCCTGAATGATTCTTGAAATAAAGTGATGTTCTTCATGATCTTCATGTTCTTCAAGATGTCTCTTTCTATGTTTAATTTTTATTTTTAAGTTTTTACTACTGCAAACTCCAGGTAGAACATTTATGTAAGCAACATTTCATGGTTTATTTTTCATTACTGATAGCACTTCTTTGCTTAAGGTGGGCCATGCTCTGTCCAGAGCGAGGGGTGGTGGAGGAATGGCTCTCAGAATTCAAGGTGAGAACTTGCTAGATCCTTTACACAGGGGTATAGCAGGGAATTGAGGGTGACAGGAAGGTACAGTGCAGCCATAACTACACAGTACAACATTAGAAACATCATCATACCTAACAGTAGTATGGCCAGGGATCTGGAAGTTCATTCTCTCCAGTTCCAATTTATCAATGAATGTGAATTATATGGGTGACAAGGGCCCAACAGTGGCAGTTTGGTGGTAGTGAGGCTTGAACCCCATCGAATCAGTAAGCCAGAGCCTTAACCACTGAGCCACCACATGCAAGTTACTAAGGTTACATGGGCCAAGGTGTGAATCTTTTGCAAGTCGTTGCCCCACCCTGTCACCATGTGCATTGGAGGAGATTGAATGTTGTCGTAAGTCACCACTGTTCAATAATGGTCTTATAAAGCAATCCTGAGATCTTTTTCCTGGAAATTTTTCCACTTTGACCCATGTGACATTTACATTTACAGCATTTTGCAGACGTTCTTATCCAGAGCGACTTACAATTATCATTTTTGTACAGCTGTGCAATTGAGGGTTAAGGGCCTTGTTCAAGGGCCCAATAGTGGTGATAGAGGGGATTGAACCGCTGACCTTCAGATGAGTAACCCATCGCCTTAACCACTAAGCCACCACTGCCCTACTCACATGGTTTTTTCATGGAATTTGTCTAGAATTAATAGAAGAACAGGCCAGCTAGCATCAAAGTTTAGTTTAGCATGATCCGCAACCGCTCCTGTTTTTTACTGTAGCGACGTACCCACTAATTGTACATGGGGATTATCCTAGTAGTAGAGTAGCCAATCAGAGTGTGTGATTGCTCATATCCAATGGATATGGGTAGAATAATTACTGATGTTTTTACCAGTTTAGCAGTTGTTTGTTTATGTGGGAATTCTGCGTCATGCTAAAGAGTGTCTGAATATTATATGAGGCTATCTGTCCAAAAGTTACAAATTTTCAATATGATAATGATTACAAACACACTTGCAAATCCACCAATGAATGGCTCAGAAAAGAAATAGAGTTATGGAAGGAAGGAATTTTTGCAGCTGAAGGAATTTTGCAAGGAAGTGCAGAAACTGATCTCACAGACTTGCGGATAATTATGCGCTAACACCTACAAGAGTTTATTTCTGCATTGGGGGTTACTAGTTTCTGAGTATTCTGAATATTATATCTTTTAATAATTTTTAAGTAAATGAATGAAAATAAGTTTTTTTTCCTTGTGGTTTTGTTTTTCAAGCTATCTGTAGGCATTGGTGAATAAATTCATTGGTGAATTGGTGAACAAAGGGTGAAATATTTACATTTTTAAGTATGATGTGGGGGGGGGCAATAATTTCCTGGGGATGTATGTCATTTTACATACATGGTTGTAGACCATGGTAATACGTTATTTTTTTTTAATTGTCAACACATTCAATATCAGAAGCATTTGCATGTTTTCATCATTTAGTTCCTTTTTCCTTTATAGACGTTACCTGATGATCTGATTCCTGGCTATACATGCTGCCTGCGTCTGAAGAAAGGTCTGGTCCCTGCTCTATATGCTGTCATACAGGAGCAGCCCAGCAGTGAGGTAAAGCTCATGCTAAACAGGTTACTGGATATATCCTTCAGCTTCTTAGCTTTGATAAAATTTTTAATACTTCGTTAAAGTCAGTGCTGTGACAGTTGTGCCAGAATTAGTGGAAAATATGAACGCATACGTCAGACACCAGGGCAGACACATGAATTGTCATCATGCCCTAGCATTAGAAACAAAAGAAGTCAGACTACACAGTGGCAGGCAAGAGCAATGGCCAATCATGGGAGAGGTGTGTCACAAGACAAATGGCGACAAACAAAGTTTAAAAGTGTTTTTTTTACATAAAATTTAAAAAGCATGATGCCAGAGTTTATAACACATTACAACCCGACAGTCAAGTACAATTACTAATAGTTACAATGCAGTGAAAGTAATCAAATTCAAAAGCCTTGGATTTGATTTAGTTGGCACGGTGGTGTAGTGATTAGCACGTCTGCCTCACAGCAAGAAGGTCCTGGGTTTGATGGCTCGGGGAGGGTGTTTCTGTGTTGAGTTTGCATGTTCTCCCTGTGCTTGTGTGGGTTTCCTCCAGGTACTCCGGTTTCCTCCCACAGCCCGAAGACATGCAGATTAG
Organism: Neosilurus mollespiculum; assembly: GCA_030014195.1. Lineage (NCBI taxonomy): Eukaryota > Metazoa > Chordata > Actinopteri > Siluriformes > Plotosidae > Neosilurus > Neosilurus mollespiculum. The sequence goes on along the minus strand of JAQMYF010000017.1, from coordinate 19,914,421 downwards.
GCTAATTGGCTGTTCCAAATTGCCTGTGGGTGTGAATTGTTGCGTTTGCGTTAGCCCTACAATGGTCTGGCATGCTGTTCAGGGTGTACACTACCTTCTCCCAGTGTCAGTTAAGATAAGCTCCAGCCTCCCAGTGATCCTATTTGGATTAAGCAATTTGGCAAATGACTGAGTGAGAGAGGCAGAAGTGTTTCTTATGGATCCACCAGCTCAGCTGATGTTGACCTGTCATGTTTTAATTGTGTTGTCACACACATTGCATAATTAACGGCACCAAGGACTAATGTCTGAAAGTATTACTGTAGAGTTCACAATATAGTCTTCTCCATTTAATCCACAAGATAGTGTGTAGGGGTGGAGAAGTTATAGAGGGAGTGAGTGAGGGATATTGGTCACAGGGTGTGAGCTACATGGAGTCTGGCTCCCGAGTGGAGCACCACTAACTGGTCTGCCCAACACATGGGACATCCCACCATAAAATCACAACTGGATTGGTTATGATGGAGTTTTAGTTTCTTTCTTGCTATATTGGAAAGACTTTTATTGGTTTTGTAATTTGGTCTTGGAGCCAGTGTTCACACTTAGCAGATCAGTAATATATGTTATTGTATTAATACCGGGGGTTTGCACTAAGCATGGAAGTTGGTTTTTGCTGAATAGCCATTGAACTAGGCAGGAAGGTTGGTACGTTTTGAAAAGAAAAAAAATCAAGTGGTCATTTTTGTATGGCTACTTTGGTGGTTATCTCAATGGATGTTTCTGTTGGCTGATTTAATGGGATGTATTGTATTGTAATTTGTCACTTTTCTCTCATGCACTTACTCACTTATTTGCTGAACTACTAAGTCCCACTATTAGGGTCGCGAGGAGGCTGGAGCCCATCCCAGCTGACACCGGGCGTAGTTGGGATACACCCTGAACAGCTTGCCAGACCATCACAGGGCTAACACACACACACAACCACAGGGGCAATCTGTAACAGCCAGTTAGCTTAATGTGCATGTCTTTGGACTGTGGGAGGAAACCGGTGTACCCAGAGGAAACCCACACAAGCACGGGGAAAACATGCAAACTCCACACAGAAATGCCCAAGCCCGGGCCTTGAACCCTGGATCTTTTCGTTGTGAAGCAGATGTGCTAACCACTACGCCAGCATGAAGCCCTGTCATTTTTCATTAAGGGCAAACTGATAGTACTGTTTAAGCTACTAGTACAGCAGGGGCCTGCAGCCCTGTTGCTGGAGATCTACATTCCTGCAGGTTTTATCTCCAACCAAAATCTAACACACCTCTTTTAGGTGATCAAGAACATTAAGGGAGTAATCAGATGATCAGGTGTGCATGATTACAGTTGGAGCCAAAGTCTTCATGGAGCTCTCCAGGAACAGGGCAGGAAACCACAGGTATAGAATATACAGTAACATAATAGAGCAGAGTGTGCAAAATTAAATACACGTAATAAATACATCTGCGTTACTCATCCATGCCCAGGAGTCCATGAGAGCAAAATTGGTCATGCTGTCTTGTTGGGAGGGGTGGCATACTTGCTCTCTCTCCCCTATCAATCACAGCGACAACCACTAGCCAATCATGGGCATCCGTGAGGTCATTCATGAAGAAGTGATTGGCTAGTGCTTTCCTCTGTGTGTGTTATACCTCCCTATGATGCAGCATGAGCAGTGGTTGGGTGACATGTCTCTGAGGAAGCAGTGTGGAAGTGGTCGCATTATAGAAAAGGCCGAAGGGGTGCATGGAAATTGGGGGTGAAAAACTCACTCACTCATTTGCCAAACCACTTAATCTTATTATGATCGCGGGGAGGCTGGAGCCTATCTCATCCAACACTGGGCGAAGGCGAGGTATACCGTGAACAGCTTGCCAGATCTTTTTAACAGTGCTCCATTAAGTTCTTCTGGTGTTTGTCCAACAGCCTATATTTTTTCACAGCTTTTGGCTCCAGTGTGTCACCAACTGTTTGAACTCTACCGGAGCACAGAGGTGGGACTACGTCGCTTCACACTGCAGTTTTTACCAGAGCTGATCTGGGCGTACCTGCACCACACTGCCAGCAGAGAGCGCCACCGCAATGGCTGTGTAGAGGCTCTGTTGCTCGGAATTTATAACCTGGTGAATCATCCAAAGCAAATGTTACATGCAAAATGCCTTAAAATGACGTCCCACCAAATTGTGACCTCTCATCTTATTTTTGTAGGAGATTGTGGACAGCAAGGGAAACAGCAAGCTCTTGTCCTTCACCATCCCCTCCCTCTCAAAACCTTCTATATACCATGAGGTAAGACATCACACCACTGAAGCTGTCTTTTAAATCTTACAACTAAAATGATTTAAAGCTGCAGTTAGTCATTTTTTAGCTGTATACACAAACCTTTATATGTGTTGAAAGGGTCTATACACCCGGACAGCTATCACTAACTTGTGAGATCTGAAAAAGATCTAGAAAATCTCTCATCTGTGGTCCTGTAATCCTGTAAAAACGCCGACCAATCACTGCCTCGTGGTTAGCTGGGAAATATCCAATCAAATGCTGCTCCCGTGTCTCCCTGCTCCTGGGTGAGCCTGCCGTGTACAAGCCTGCAGTCAGGGTACGTGTGTAGGGAGGCGGGTTTTTTAAGGGCCACTAAGGGCAGCGGAGGGTTTAACTTTCCAGATTACCAACCCCAGTTTAAGAAAGATGAGCTCTAATATATGAGGTGTGGTGAATAATATGAGAATTAATTCATCACTGCTTGTAATTAAGCATATCATAATAATTAAAGAAAGTTACATTGTCTTTAGAAAGATTAAGTCAATTTTATTAATGTAAACAAGGTTAAAAGCATTCCATGATTTTGGCAGGGTTGCCAAACCTCATCCTTTAACCCAGGATTTTCGTTTGTGTTTCCACTTTGGGTCCAGTCTGGATAGTGAGCCTCCTGTAAACTTTACCCTTTCCTGTTTGAGCAATTCAGCCAAAATTTTTATTTCATTTAATTTTCCAAACCACTTCGCAGTGAGGCAGGAGCCTATCCCAGCCAACTCTGGGCGAAGGCGGAGTGCACACTGAGCAGGTCTCCAGATCATCACAGAGCCAAAACACACACACACAACCATAATCATTCACACTGACATTCACACCTAGGAGTAATATGTAATAGCTAATTACCCTAATGTGCATGTCTTGTAACGGGGGGGGCACCAGAGTACCCGGAAGAAACCCACACAAGCACGGAGAGAACATGCAAACAACAAAACATCCTCGCCGAGCCCAGGACTCAGAACCCAGGACCTTTTTGCTGTGAGGAGGAGTGCTAGCCGTTATGCTACCATGCCGTTACACAGAGAAATGACCATTCCTAAATATTTCAATTAGAACTGAAATGGTCTAAACAAGTGTAATAAGATCTGAAAAGAGATTTTGTTTTTAACCCTTTAATTTCTGACAGTATGGATCTGTATTTCCAGTCGCTATGAGAGTATATGTTGGTAAAATAAAAATAATAGGGAATGGAACATGTCAAAGACGCACATGTGTAGTCACCGAAGAAGTCATTCTGTATGTCACTGCTGTCTCTATGGTCACCTCATTTACTTCATTATTCACTTTTATACAAGAAGTTTTTATGTAAAGTAATAGCACTCCTGTCTTGTCCTTTGTATTATTTAGTATGTGCTGTCTGTCTGTTGTAGCCCTCCAGTCTGGGCACCATGGCTCTGACAGAGGGAGCTCTGAGCCAGCATGACCTGATCAGAGTGGTATATAGTGGTCTGTTGCCCCAGAGAGAGACGTTTACTTCACAAAACAGGTATAATGTGGAAATGTTGTAATCATATTTAAAAATATACATATATATTTGTTTAATTCAATCTGTCCCTCATGGAAAAAGCAGTCTGGATTGCTGGTGGTGTTTGTCATGTTTTCCAGAATGGTTCAGACCATGCAAACACACTCACACACACCACACACACACACACACACACCTACTTATTTAATACACACTTTTATATAATAAGAAATACAAAAAAAAGGAGTAAAATGTTAGCCATGAGTACCATTAGTAAAAATGAAATTTCACTGTATGAATAAAATTTTTAAAATGTGCTTTTTCTTTTTGTTGTATGTAGTTATAAGCTAGTTCTTTTTTTAAAGACAGCTCTTTTAGCCAACGTTTTTTAGACCATTTATTCATTCAGTTGCCAAACCACTTAATCTCAGTCGACACTGGATGAAGGCAGGGGACACCCGGAACAGCTTGCCAGCCCATTGCAGGGCCAACACACACAACACATCACATTTACACGCACACCCAGGGGCAGTCTGAAACAGCCAATTAGCCCAATGTGCATGTCTTTGGACTGTGGGAGAAAACCGGTGTACCCGGAGAAAACCCACCCAAGCACAGGGAAGACATGGAAACTCAACACAGGCATGCCGTCACCAAGCTTGGGACTCAAACTCAGGACCTTCTTGCAGTAAGGTAGATGTGCTAACCCCCATGCCACTGTGCCACCTGTTTTACCAGGTCTCACAGGTTTCTCATTTTACACTTCTCTCACAGTGACATCAGTACAGGGTACCTTCTGGTCGCAGATGTTTGCAAATCACAATATTGACTTTGCCTGCTGCTGACACAGGGATTGAAAATTAATTTCAGTTTTGTCAAATTATACCATCTCTTGGGTAGTTTCCTGTAGATTGCTTTATTTTTGCTCCTTTTATTTATTTATTTATTTTTTTTTGCAAGGACTTTTTATACCTCCACTACTTCTGTTGAGCCATCGATCCTTCTGGAATTCTTGTTAGCACCATTTGTTATCAGAGTTTAGGATCAAGGTCACAGCCAGGCAAATGTATGAAATTGTTTTTCTTCAGTAACATCCTTCCATATTCATAGAATATTTTAGTGTTGATTGGTAAAGTTTTTAGCTGTACAAACAAATTGTAATATGAGTTTTAATGGTCTTTACATTAGTGACAACAGCCACTAATTTATGAGAGCTGAAAAAGATTTTTAAAAATCTGTCAACTGTGGCCATGTAATCCTGTAAAAAAAAAAAAAAAAAGCTGACCAATCACTGCCTAATGGTTAATTGGTTAAATATCCAATCAAATGCTCCCATGTCTCCCAGCTCGTGGGTGAACCTAACGTGCACGTAACTTACTTAAGAAAGGAAGATGGGCTCTAATATGTGAGGTCTGGTAAATACTACAAGAATTAACACACCACTGCTTGTAATTATGTATATCGTAATAATGAAAGAAAGTTACAGATTATTTCAAAAGATTAGCTCAGTTTAATTAATTAAAACAAGGTTAAAATTCCCTCATGATTTTGGCAGGGTTGCCAAACCTCATCCATCGACCCAGGATTCACATTTGAGCTTCCACTTTGGTTCCAGTCTAGATAGTGAGCCTTCTATACCCTTCGGCATTTAAGGAAATGTCTGAAATTTAACCTGTCTGAGCAATTCAGCCATTATGAAGAATATTTTAAGTATTCTGTACAGACTACACGGAAAACAAGAAATGTAAACTAAAACAAGATTTTTATGATTTATATTTACATTTTTAATTGATTGAAGCATTTACATAAGATTCCATTGTGAATCATTAACAATTTTAAAATACAAATTCAATTATAATTATAGGGGATGTAGTTGAATAGTCTCAAGATGGAACTTTGAGGGAACTATTTGATTCAGTGACATCATTCTCGAGTCGAAGGTGCATGATTTTTTTAGTATATTCTATACAGGTACACAAAAGTAAACTAAATCAAGATTTTCAATTTTTATTTTCACATATTTTTAACCATTATAACGACAGGTCAGGTGAGCAGTGCAGTAGCTAACGGTGTCTTCTTAAAACGGTTCAGAGTTTAGTATGTGCTACACAGAAACATAAAGAAAAGCAAACTAAAACAAGATTGTTGTGTGTTTTTTGCTTTTTTAAATATATATTTAATCATGACAGTGTCAGGTCAGGTGATCTCTTTATGGACTGAGTGTAAGCCCTGTGTAGCTAATGGATTTTTTTTTTAAACTTATTCAGGAATCAGTAGGAAATGTAAATACATTACACTCCATAAACATGTTTTACTATATACCATGCAGAAACACAAGAAAAAAACAAACTACAACAATATTTTTATGGTTTATTTTTCTATTTTAAAGCATAATAATGATGACACCGTCTGCTCCACATGACTGTGACAAATTGTGACTGTCTGTCATTTTAATACAAGCATTATCCACTCGGAATAACGTTTTCCAATCCCCTATAGCAGACCAATCATATTGCGCCATTACCATGTAGTATATTATATACATTGTGTAATATACACACAGTGTACTTTGTTAAGACCACCTGTACCTGCTTCTTATCCAATGCAATCAGTCAGCAGGTCACCTGAACATTAACTGAATCTTGATGTGCACCTGTGTGTCTTTATACATTGTGTTGCTGCAACATAATTGGCTAACTGGATGAGTGTGTAAATGAAAAGGTATACAGAGTGACTAATCAAATATAATGGTTTTATATGTTTGTTTGTTTGTTTGTTTGTTTTAATTACAGGTTTGAGGTGCTATCTTTCCTCATGCTATGCTACAACTCTGCTGTGGTCTACATGCCAGCATCTTCCCATCAGTCAGTCTGCAGAATGAGCTCGCGGTAATACTGAACACTGTCCTGATAATTTTTTTTTATCATTAATATCTTCCTCTTCCCTGTTTCTTCTCTTTCTCTCTCTCTCTCTCTCTCTCAGGCAGTAAAGGGCTTGACAGGGAATAAATTAATAGACCTTTGATTATATTAAATGAGCAAAGGCCACAGTTACCTTAAATATGCATAAATGATCAAGATTCTATGCATAAAAAAATAATTCCTGACTTACTTAGTACTCTGTACTTTGCGCTTCTCTTGGGTATTACATTTCCCTTCTGGTTCTGTTTTGTTTGCCCAGACTGTGTGTATGCGGTTACCCACGTCAGCAGAAGAAGTTGTGGAGGGAATCATGCAACCGTGTGCGTCTGGATCCGGAGTTCATGGTGCAGATCCTGACTGCAGTTTATCATGCCATGTGAGTTTAATGAGCACTATTTAACCGACATTGAAGGTTTTTATCATTAAGCAGCCACTGCTCAAATAAAATAAATGCCTGCTATATAAATTAAAATAGCTTTATAAAAATAGACAAATTCTTATAGGGTGACAGTGAAATATCCATAACCTGACCATACACAGGACTTCATATAACACAAAAAAGAGGGGAAACGGTATTAACCAATACATTAAATACTAAATAGTATTAAGGTGGCACAGTGGCGTAGTGGTTTGCACATATGCCTCACAGCAAGAGTCCTGGCCTCAGACGTTTTTCCGTGGAGTTTGCCCCACCACCACCCCCCACCAAAAACAAAAAAAAAAACTACTCAGAGTTGATTGGAAAATGTATGGAGCCAAATACAGGGCAATTTTGGAAGAAAACCTGTTAGAATCTCCAAAAGACTGGAACAAAAGTTCACCTTTCAGCAGGACAATGACTCTAAACATACAGCCAGAGCTACAGTGGAATGGTTTGGATCAAGGAATATTCATGTGCTAGCACATCCGCTCTCCATCCAATCTGACTGAGCTTGAGCTACTTTGCTAAAACAAAAATAAATAAATAAATAAATAAATAAAGGACAAAATTCTCACTCTCTAGATGTGCAGAGCTGGTTGAGACATACCCAGTCGTCGTCTCCCAAAAAAAAAAAAAATTGCAGCTATAATTTTATCATTTTTCATTTTCCTTTCACTTCACAAATATGCAATTACGAATTTCATGAAAGGATGATACAACTAGATTACCAAGGTCAATATCTGACCTTTCAGATTACATATATTTTCTGTCTATGAAGTGAATGATTTGTTTGATTCCTAACATATTTATCACTGTGATTAATTAGCGAATATACGAATGCTGTGTGTCTTTTTGCAGCTACAATGGCCAGTGGGAACTTGGAAGAGAAGCTTTGGAAGACATCTTGTATAGAGCGCAACTAGAGCTTTACGCCAAGCCATTACTCGTAAATGCCTTTTTTCTGCCTTTCATAAACTGTAACATTATCACATGACCACATAATGGCAGTGAAATACAAAATCTGTTTGTGATTTTTCACAAACTGCACATAGAAATAGATTACAACCTTTAACAGCATATCTATACTTATAAGTAAAGTTAAGTAAAATAAAGTTTATGAACTGTTTTAGGTGGCAAATGCTATGAGATGTTCCCTACCACCTCGACCACCAGAGGGCACACGGAATCTTCTAGAGGTTGAAGCCACGCCCACAAGCAAACGTGTCTCTCAGACAGCCATCACTGCTGCTTCCATCCGCAGACTCCGCTGGAAACGAGAGGGTACAAACTCCCATGCATACATTTACACTTAAGAGAGTGGATACAGAAGAGTGAAAGTTGCGAATGCTGCATTCACATTATTTTCATTATTTTTACCCCCCCCACCCGATTTATTTTTCTCTGTGAATCTGTTAAATGTATTGCAAACCTGTAGTGAATTTTCCACATTTTTAAATTTAGTTTGTTGTGAGACAAGGGCAATAATTTCACTGTAGCAGATTTACCTTTTATGTTTAGCGAATGCTCACTCTCTTCATCTCAGGCTGTTTTGATTTCTCGACCTCAACCGACTTCTGTTCCTCTGTGGCACCAAGTCCGTTCTCCCCCCTGAAAAAAACACCCAGCCCAGTGCCCCGTGGATGGACAAATACCACCATCCGTCGAATAAAGCGAGGGGGTATGCAGCGCTGATAAACCAGTAGAAACTCCTGCTACTGAATCGTCATGGCTAATAGTTGTTGATTTACTGTGTATTTAATATAGAATATGACTACTGGTGAAACCCATAGACAGACCCTAAAACACATGGTGCATCCCAAAACCCTTAAATTGCATCCTTGTTTCCCTCATTTGCGTCTCACCCTTGTGCCTTAGTACCTCTGACCAAAGAAACACAGAGAGACGCTAAGAAACAATGTGAAGAGCATGGATTCAAGAAAATTAGTTTTAAGAAAAATGAGCAATGATGATGATGGCGGCACAGCTGACCTGCTGCGTGAAAGAGTCTATCATGTAAGGGATAGGTTATATATACGCTGCCGTGCAGCTCTTCCAGGAAGGCTGCTCTTGTGTATTCTCACTCCTTCATCCTCAGTCCTCGAAGCACAAATAAGAGAATTGGGATGGCCAGCAAAGAGGATGGACCAGAAGAACTTCAAGCACGGATTGAGGAGGGAGGAAAGGACAAATAAGGGTTTTGAGATGTACCCACAGAAATACCCCCATGTTTAATCAGTTTGTTGCTCATCAAGCTCTCTAAAGGTTTGTCAGGAAACAAGAGACTGATGTAGCTCAGTAATCAATATTTTAGGTGAACTGAACTTTAAAATTAGTTACATTTGCAACCTTTAAAAATGTATTATCCAAACCATTGTTACAAACTTGAGCCAAACCTAAAAGTTAGCTTGACGAGCCAGAACTCATGTAGTACTTCACAGTGCCAGAATCTGAATGCTATCCAGAGCAATGTCTCTTTCCTGTTCATCACTTTATCTGGTTTACTAACTCTCCAGTGGTTTTCAACTTCATTTAACACATCTGTAGAATAAGGGAGATTAACAGAGACACATTTGCATACAAATTTTGGCTGCCTCACATATCCTGTGTCCGTTATGTACATTGTCAGAGGTTAAAGGTATGTGCACGCAAGATGGAATTTGCACATGAATGATAGAGGCAGAATACAGAAATAATTTGGCGTTGTCAATAGGAAATATCATTACATTATATGTTTCAAACTGTTTTATCTTGATGGGGATCATGAGGAGGCTGGCACTGACCTGACACTGGGTGAAGGCGGGGTACACCCTGAACAGCTCGCCAGTCCATCACAGTCAGTCCCAACACACTCACATTAACATCTAGGAGCAATCTGGAACAGCCAGTTAGCCTAATGTGCATGTCTTTGGACTGTGGCTGGAAACCAATGTATCTGGAGGAAACCCATCCAAGCACAAGGAGAACATGCAAACTCCATACATAAATGCCCTACCATACCACAAAATAGATTTTAGTTAAAGAAACGTTGAGTGACCAAGTCTGCCCTCTAGTGAAATCTTTCAGTAACACGCATAATTCACAGGCAAGTTGTCTATGTTAAAAGTGGTTACAAAGCCAGTATATTTATCTGCAGCTGAAGGGTAGTATTGCCAGTAAAAAAGAGTTTTAGTAGTAGTAGAATATTTTAGACCTATTCCCATCAAACTCCACAAAAAGTAAAGCATCAAAAATGTCTCAACAATTAAAGAGCAACTTCTGAAGGCACCTTCTAGCAGATGACTGATGTGCACTAAAAACAGTCATTACTGTGCATCGGTTACCATAGGACAGAGCCAACAAGCTGAATATGTTTTTTAACAGATTTGACACTGCAGCCAGTGCTCAGCCCCCTTCTAACATAGGGAGCAAGCCTGAAACCCACTGCCACACTACCCTTTCTCACTCCCTTTCCTTACTGCATCTCTGGCTCCTCTGATAAACCTGACACTCCTCCCCCACCTGTCAACTTCACCTATAACCAGGTTCTGAGACAGTTGAAAAGACTCCACACAGGCAAGGCAGCAGGTCCGAATGGTGAGTCCCCATGTCCTTAAAGCCTGTGCCCCCCAGCTCTGTTGTGTCTTACATTACATCTTCACGATGAGCCTCAGTCTACAGAGGGTCCCTGTGCGGTGGAAGACGTCATGCCTCATCCCTGTACCAAAGACCCCACATCCCAGTGTCCCCCAGGATAACAGACCCATGGCACTGACTTCGCATGTCATGAAGACCCCCAAGATACTGGATCAACTCCAACCCATGGTTAGACCACATATGGACCTGCTTCAGTTCGCTTACCAGCCCCGTCTCGAAGTCAAGTACACCATCGTCTACCTGCTAAACCGTGTCTACACCCACCTGGGCCAGCCAGCAAGCACTATGAGGGTCATGTTTTTTTACTTTTCCAGTGCATTTAATATTCTCAGGCCGACCCTCCTGGGTGAGAATCTGACAGCGATGCAGGTGGATGTCTTTCTTGTGTCCTGGATTGTGGACTACCTGACTAGAAGACCACAGTATGTGTGCCTGCAGCACTGAGTGTAGGACACAGTGGTCAGCAACATCAGAGCACCACAAGGGACCATCCTGTCCCCTTTCCTCTTCACCCTCTACACAACTGACTTCAGTTGCTGCACAGAGACATGCCATCTTCAGAAGTTTTTTGGTGACTCTGCTGTAGTCAGATGTATCAGTGGAAGTGAGGAGACAGAATATCAGGCTACTGTGCATTCCTTCGTCACATGGTATGAGCAGAATCATCTGCAGCTTAATGCGACAAAGTTTAGGAGATCCAAAACACCAGCGGCCCCTGTTTCCATCTTGGGTGTCAGTGTGGAAATGGTGGAAGATTACAAATACCTTGGAGTTCCTATTGATAATAAACTGTACTGGGTTAAGAACACTACTGCACTTTACAAGAAAGGCCAGAGCCGTCTCTATTTTTTTGAGGTGGCTAAGGTCATTTAACATCTGCTGGACACTGCTAAGGATGTTTGATGAGTCTGCTGTGGCCAGCGCTATTCTCTTTGCCGTTGCATGCTGGGGCAGCAGGCTGAGGGTTGCTGATGCCAACAGACTGAACAAACTGATCCGCAAGGCCAGTAATGTTGTGGGGATGGAGCTGGACTCTCTGACGGTAGTGTCGG
>JAQMYF010000017.1:19877415-19893751 GCA_030014195.1 Neosilurus mollespiculum | reverse complement strand
GCCCAGAGTCGGCTGAGATGGGCGCCAGCCTCCCCGCGACCCTAATTAGGATTAAGCGGTTCAGAAAATGACATGAATTAATTTTATATTCGGCCTTTAGCTATTGGTTTGTCCTTTAAATAGTTACTGTTATTGTAATTTTTCTTTTTTTCCTTCTTGATATTGATAGATTTTTTTATTCTCTTCAAATATAGGACAGTCGTAGTAAGCATTTCACTACATATTGTACTGTGTAGGTGCCAAGGGGAAAAGGTGTAGTGGTGTTGTCACGCTGTTGTGAATCACCCTGGAGACTCTGGGCTGTGGGTGGACTTGGCCTCATTTATTCCTAGGGCGGTCATTCTTTATAATAAAAACACCCTTTTAAACTCAGTGTGTCGTATGTACGGCATTCTGAACATTCTAGAACTCGTTAATTTTAACTCTAACAGCACAAAATCCAGATGTGGCAGAAATATCTCACACACACACACACACTCCCCTTGTTTACAACTTGGTTGCTACAGAAATGGGCGCTATTTCCTCAGAAGACAACATGGCGCCGGCTCTGTCTTGCGACCAATCAGAGTTCTCCATTGGCACCACCTCGTCACGTGCCTCACATGGCGTGGGATCTGATTGGCTGTACGCTCTGCGTCACTGGCAGGAGACACGGCGGGATTTTCAGACGTTGGAGATTTTTGTGTCGGTTTACGGGGTTTGACAGTCGGTGTTTTCCCAGAAGTTCACAGTTTTTGGTTACGAGGACGTGTTTGACATTTTGGACGTGCTTCTGAAAAAAAAGCGGTTAAAAAAACAACAACAACAAACTAGCAAACCAGAAGTTATATGACTGTTAGCTAATCAGAACTAAGCTAGGCTAAGCAGCTAGCTGTCAGTGAGCTAACTTGTTTAGCGGTGTAGGTAGGAGGTAATGTCTGTGGTTCTGTATTAAAGGATTCTGAGTTGAAGTCTGGTTGTTGTTTGGATTCAGTGTGACCGACTGAGTATTTTAGTTGTTTGTAGAATTCGACCGAATGGACCGCCAGCACCACCGCTATGACTCCTCCAGCTCCGGTCAAGGAAGAGACAACAAACTACAGCGGAAAAGGGCTTTCGGTGGAGCCGGACATGCCCCGTACACGACCTGGGGAGGCGACGACGCGGAGAAAAAGCCCAAGTTTGTAAGTAGACCAAGGTTTAATACAAAACAAGACTAACTTCACCCTACAGAGAGCTGCAAGTGTCTCTTAACGTCATTTTGTGTGAAAATAATCATGAGCCACGTCCTTAAACAGGTCAGTAATGTTTGTAATAGTTGTCCTGGTACTACAATCACACTACACTGTCTGAATGGAGGATTTAGTTGAGGTACATTTTATCAGAAGGTATTGATTCTTTGTCGGTAATGGCACCACTCTGGCATATTGCTCATCTGCGCATGCGCACACGCCACATCCATTCCTCTTTCTACACTGCTGGTATGTGGTGAAACTTTTATTGGCGCCTGATGTGTTTGTTCTTCCGTTTATGTTGCCACAACATTAAAAGTGCACAGGTAAGGTATAGTGTTACAATGTAGGCATGTTTCTATAACCTTTTACACTCATTAAAATAAGCTGTGGGACCAGGGGTGTAATAGTTAGGGTGCTGGCTCATGATCGAGAGCTTGTAGGTTCAAATCTCAGTCAGTCTCCCTCTGTGCTAAGACCCCTGGGCAAGGTCTAAACCACAGGTGTGCCTCTGTCTACCCAGTAGTATAAATACTGGGAAGTAAAAATACTGGGAAGGTAATCGGTGATGCACTAGTGCACCTGAACACCCATTCAGGAGGAGTTGGACCCCCATTGCTGCACCCTACAGAAACCGGATAAGTTCTTGCTGTGATGAGCTTGGGTGTAACAAGGTGGGCAGCGCGGTGGTGTAGTGTTTGGCATGTCGGCCTCACAGCGAGAAGGTCCTGGGTTTGGTTCCTGGACCCGGGCGTTTTTGTTTGGAGGTTGCATGCTCTCCACGTGCTTGCGTGGGTTTCTTTCGGGTACTCCGGTTTCCTCCCACAGTTAAAATTACAGTTAGTTCTAATTTTCGATCTCCTGGTGAGCCGTTCAGGGTGTACCCCGTTGCACAGAGTCAGCTGAGATAGGCACCAGCTTCCCCTCGACCCTAGGACATGCCCCGCTAGGAGGATTTAGTCTGGCAAGTAATTGAGTTTGTGAAACGAGGCTTGGGGTTGTATAGGAATCGTCCTGTCCATGGTAGCTTGTAAGTGCAGCTCCTCTTGATTGATTTTGATTAAACTTGACACAAATGTAACGTGCCACCCGAAGACGTGCATTTCAGGGTCTGTCCACTTATGTCCCTCACGCCCTCGGAGAATAATTGTGTGCTAATACAGAAAAATATTCCACTGCAGGGTGGCATGTTGTGGCTTGACATGCTGGGTGGTTAATAAAGTATAAATATCGACCGCCTGGTTACCATCAGTGTTTAATATCCATTGGATGGGTGGGTGATCGACGTTTGCTTCGAGACTAAATATGGCAGGTAGCAGCAGTCAGGCATCTTCTCTCCCCAACGAGAGGTGATGTCTTTATAGAAGTATTCTTTACAGACGAGTATCTGGATGTGACCTGTGACGTTCTCAAAGGAGGACAGATTGACATGGAAATCTGGAACGGAAACAGAAATAGATAATGCACCTTTTAAGGATGTAATCCCATCCGAAGAGGGCTTCAGTTGTAAAAAAAATGTAATCGCCACAATGGTCTTGATATAAAGCATCATGCGTGTCCTTTGAAATTGTGTTTAAAGAAACAATTATGGATTTAAGATTGGAAGAAAAAAAGGAACTCTGAACTTTCCCCCACAAATGTGTGGCATTTTGTTTGCTGCTGTAATAGACTGAGGAGGTGTAGTGGTTAAATCAAAGGATAAAGCCGATAAGGATAAAGCGGACTAATCCACTGCCTTGCTTGTGAGAGCAGTGCTGCCCCGGGGACAAATTGTTGATATATGGGCAGATTTACGGTCAGGGAACACATTGTATGTGTCAAAGGGACTAAAAAAATCAACTTCAAATTCTTATTTATTAGATGAGTTTATCTGTTCGGACGAGGCCTTCTAGATTATCATTTAAAATTTCAGAGCTTAACAGTTACCCGTTGTGAAAATACAGGCATGTGCGTTGGACCTCTCATTTTATGAAAATATATGAATGTTTTAACCCCCTTTGCAGTGCCACGCTTTGCAGGAAATTCCAGTTACTGTTGATGATAATGTTTAGCACATTTGTACCTTTACAGGTAATGTGGTATTTGGGTTCAAACTGAAATTTGTAACCCAAGTCAGAGCCCTTGTTTAGTATCGTTCACAAAAATTCTTGTAAACAGTAACAAAAACAATTTGACACAGCATACATGCATTATTATTAGATTCGTTTAGATTAGATTTAACTTTATAGTCATTACACATGTATAAATCGGAATGCAGAATTATTACGTCTGTATAAATTGCAATATTTTAGAAGCCGTTAATCAGAGACCTGTGAAATTTATACAGGAAAAAGTGCACTTAGGGTGTAAAAATTAGGAAATGAATAACATATTATTATTATTATTAGTTTTATAAAAATATCTAGATGCTAGTGGTCAAAAATGACCCTTGTTTCTCGGACTGTAAAACTGCCCATATTTAAATATACAGTCATTGAAGTGTTCAGCATGTTGGTCAGATTTATAGTCGTAAAGGAGTGTTATGGGTATCGGTTCTCCGTGGATTGCTCGAGCATCGGTTGTGTTAAAACACCACGTAACCTTGTCAGCCCTCACCTGCCCCTCATTTCAATGGCATATGGCGCATCATCCGTCTTTCTGCCTCAAGCTTAAGCAAATTTCTTTTTAGTGTTGTAAAAGCCAGCCTTGCACTGATGATTTATAGAGTTTTTATAAAATGCCTTGGGGACCAAGCAACTCTGCCATTTAAGAACTGAAGAACCCGGTGGTGTTGAGTAAGGTTTTTTTTTTTTTTTTTTTCTCTCTTCAATGATGCAGAGAATGAATTCACCTTAAAGACAGGACAGAAAGGAGTTGGAAACTGTGAGCCGAGGAGGCGCTTATTGTGTGCTCGCACATTCCAGAGGTTTTTCTTAAATTCCCATAACTTTTTGCACACACTAGAAATACATTTTTAGCAGAGACCTGCAGAATTCCGAAGTTTAGACGCCGATGTACAGTGGACTGACCTCCTTATTTGTTTGTTCTGGAGATCATGCTGATGGTGTGCCAGTTTGGTAATTTGATTCAGTGTAACAATAATTTGTACCAGTTTTTGGCTCCTTGACATTTATGACCGTATTGTTTGCATCAATTTTCTGTTTTATCATTTGAATCAAGAAGAGACAGACACACACACACACACACACACACACACACAAAATCCATGTCTCTGAATTGAAAATGTATTTTCCCCCTGATTAACCTGCCCTGATGTATCGAGTTTTTTTAATCATGTATAAGACTGGGGAAATACTGAACCAAGGCGTCCTTACTCATTGTGCACTTTAATGCTTTTCTTAGAAATCACAAGCAAGTCATGATGTTCACCTTGATCACATCATAAATATATTACAACAGCAAGTGAAGGGTGTCTGAAGGGTGACCCCATCTTCAATAGCATGTTTACTTGAATATTTAATGAGTACTTTTAATACTCTAGAGTTGCCTGCTTCTGTCCTCAGTGTTGTATTTGTATTAGAAGTGTAGTGGGGACACTGGGCACTAGGTGGCACTTTAAAACCATATAACAGATAATGAGGGTGGAAAGACTTCATTTCAATCGAGAGGACCATTTTGATCCTGCTTTCATAACCACATCATTTCAGCACTGGGATGTCTTCACCAATTTCCGCCCTTAATTCTGCTCTCCATGTGAGGCGGTTGCACCGCATGCTGCTTTTGGAGTAATGCAAGAAATGATGATTGTGTGCTGTTTGTTTTCCAGCCTGAAAGGATTAAAGGCCACACAACACATGTTCATCGTCTTTTCCAATTTCATAAACCCTCCTTTTATATTTATAAAAAAACAATAAAGGCATATTACTAAAACTGTTGCAAGATTATTTACTTGTGTCCTTTTGACATTGGGTGTCCAAATGTCATTCAGAGTCTTGGTTTGTTCTAGGCATGTCATTTTTAATATGTTTTTAATGCGGAGAGAGCTTGTGTTTGGATGTCCGGGCAGAGCTGCCCATATTAAACGTACGTGATGACTTGTAATACGAATCTTGCGTGCACTGACTGCCGAGCACAGTTGTTTAACTCATCCCCAGTAGGCATTAATCATATGTTAAGGCTTCAAGAACTTTTGACAAAGCTCAAACAAGACGCTTTGGATGATTCAGGCTTCTCTGTTCAGCCGATTAAGTGTGGTTACGAGAGCAGGTGTTCGAATCTGTTGGCCGACAGTTAGGGCTCCTCTTCGGAATGCTTTGTCCATGTGTAAACAGAAAGCATCCCCATCTGGCTGCAATAAGAGACGGAGACGGAGCGAGAGAACGAAAGAGCACAGGAGATAAAGGAAAATGGATTTAGTGCAGCCCACAATATGGTGCTGACTGGGGAACATAACATGGCGAGGGTCAACCAAACGGGAGGCATAACCACCAATTATGGTGCTAGATTGATTCCTCGTTTATGGACAAGCAAGGAGTTGCTCAGGTGGAAGGAAAATCGAATGAGAAGCTCAGAAAGGGGGGAAAAAACAATTTATACCTCGCTTTTATTGCTGGCCTTGGACATCTGGAGCGGAAACAACTGGACGATTCCACTGAGAACCCTCATTCTGTCGTTATTTCAGCACTGCCTCTCAACTTTGTGTGGTGGAGTTTATGAATTATCCATCATCAGTTCAGGTGCCTTGAACTCTGCAGTGGATTAAACGTTCCAAACGTTAGCTTTTTTTTTTTTTTTTAACCCCAGGTCTAGAGCCTGTTTGTTTGCAGGCTAGGCAACGAGAAGGGGGATGAGCAAAGAAATGGAACAGATGAAACCCGCTTTTAGAGCGTGAGAGAGCGCATTTGGGCTCGGAGAGGTGAGGGGTCGAAATGGAAGCTGTTCGTGCTTGCCTCATTGGTAGGCAATGCGACGGCACGGTGCTTATTGAACAGAACCAATTCAGGAGAAGCAATTACAGGAGCTGCCAGCAATACCCATGGTTTATCACAACATGTCCGACCGCCGTAATGGCGCAGTTAACATTTGAGCACTCAACAAAATGAAAAGATCGGACTTTCCAAACAGCGCAAAAACAATGCCAGAGAAATCGAGTGGAACTATCAAGGTCACTGCAATTAGGTCCAATTGACTCTTATTTTCTCTTCTGCTATGTGTGTGGTTTCTTTGCTATAAAAGGTAATTTTCTTATTTAGCTCCTGTCGCTCAGAGTTCAAAGTAACTACGTCTGCAGTTCCTGGGTTCAATGGCTCATTGCTCCTAGCTGCCACTGTTTCTTCCTGGTGTGAAGAAAAGTATTTTGACAACACTTGTCATGTGTCACGAATTCAGTGTGCTTTAAACACGTCTTTATCCCGCTGTCTTGATCAATAAGATGTATCTGAATTCCATGCATGCATGCATGTTGTGGCAATAACGTACCGCTGAGACGCACTTACAGAAAAACCTACTGTGAAACACAGCACAATACGTCTCTGTGAATAACACTATAATCTTCTCGAGTTTAACGCAGACAGTGCTAGCGTGGTTCTTTAACTTTGTTGATACCTGTCACTGTTTCAGATGGTTTCTGTCGCTACAATATGTCCATTATACTAATTAAGTCTTAAACATTTATTTTAAGGTTTTTGAGCGGTTTTATACACCTGGCAAATTCCGTCTGTCCGTCGCCAGATGTTTGCCTTCTGAAAGCTAAAATAACATAGCAGTACTTTTGATCAACATAACTTAAGTTTGTTTGATGTACTGTTTTTGTTTTCCCCAGAGTTTTCTCAGATTGGCCACCTCACATTCAGAAAAAGGCAACTTAAGAGTTTTTGAACAAACATCATCTGAGCAAAAACGCTGTAAACTACTGTGGCAAAGAAGCTCTGACTGAAAGCCTTGTTATTCTTTGTTCTGCTCCTGAGAGTCGTCTGAAGTGAACTTTGGATAAACCTCGAGCTTTTATAGTCTTTCAGGTCAGTAGGGGAACCTTTTAGCCGTTCGTGAAACAAGGGCGGCAAGTAGACATGTGAAGATGGGTATTTTGTTGCTGTCCGTTCAAAATAAATTGCACTTTGACTAAGAGGAGGAGAGGATTCTGCCGTTTTTGCTGTCGCCTCATCAGAAGAAGTGTTTACAGAATTGTTTTGGGAATTGGATTCATTATTTGGCATCTGTTTTGAAAGAATTATCTAAAGCTTTTCAAGAGGGCTTGATTAAAGCAGAATGGTGGCTGTGATTTAAAGTTGAATGGGCAAACCAAATAAAAAAAGGTTTATTTAGGGGCAAACACTGCCTTCCTGAATACAGATTGATTGATATATTAAAAAAAAAACACCATATAATGGAAATCTGGATCTGTGTGATTTGTATTCAGTGCACAGTTTTTCCTTTTTCAGTGATTTTAAGAAGCTACAGTGTTAAACAAAGCATCACAACTGCAACGTGTAGAAGCAATGTAAATACGTTTAATTTTATAAAATGCTTTTAAATAAGCCTAGCTTATTTAGCTGTCTACCATAATTCATCAGTGAGCACCCTATTAACTCTAACAAGGGTTTTAAGATGAGACCGGTATAGCAGAACATCTTATAAAAGCTGTCTCTATGTCGTTATATCTAACTTGCAAGTATGGGAGCATTCATCTTCAGTAAGTGCTTTATCTTAGTCAGGGTCAGAGTGGATATTGAGAACACTGGGCAGAAGGTGTAATGCATCCTGGATGATACACACTTTAGGGTAATCTGCAGTCCTGGCTTGGCCTTGAGGGGTTGAAGGACACGAGAAATTCCAGACTTAACCCACATGGACACAGGAAGAACATGCCCAGAAACTAAACAGAAACAGAATCCTGAGCCGAGGACCCAACTGGGGTTTCTCTGCACGAGGTTCCTCCACAAGTTTGGAAGCCCACAATTGTTTAGACTCTTTTTCTGTGTTGTAACATTACACGTCTTCCTCACTGGGCCTAAGAGGCCCAAGCTTTTTCCAGCATGACCATGTCTCTGTGCACATTGAGTTCCATATGGACATGGTTTACCAAGTTTGAATTGGGAAAAACTTAAGTGTTTTGCACAGAAGCCTGACCCTACCCCCTCTTTGGAATGAACCGGAACATTGACTGCAACCAAGTATTAAAAACAATCCTTGTATTTATAATTGTCCAATTACTTTTGAGCCTGGAAAAAATGGCTGTAGAAAGTATTAAGGCAATACTGTTGTTAAAGGGGGAAAAAAGGAAAGCTTTCCAAACTCTTCTGTTACACTGAAAATGTGTTTGTTTCTTCATCAGGTGGTTTTTACTTACATTTTCTAAGTTGCAATTTGCTAAAATCTGTTCAAAAGTTTTCATTAACCAGTTTGAAAAGGCCAAGTTGCGAGAATGTGACGTGGATGCATCAGTTCCTATAAGGCAGAGTAACGGTAAATGGAACCATCTACAGATATTACACAAACAAATCCGATATAAATTAGTGAACATCTTAAAAAAAAAAAAAAAAAAAAGGCACATCGACACCCTAACTCATGTATTATTTTTTTCTAACAATGTACAACAGCCCAAGTCATTGTGAACTTGCATGCTAAATTTATTTTGATAAGTATTTGTACAAGAACTAGTTAATACTTTTTGTTATGAGGTTGACGGCATAATACATTACACTTGCATACATCATACAATCATCTGATGTGCAAAGATATAAGCAATGTATGCAAGCTTTTATTAAGTTTGGGTTTAATTTCCCTTAGCAACCGTTACACTCGGGGTTTGTTCTGGACTCTGGAGCAGTAAATTAATTTCAGTTCATGAAGATGATCTCCATTTCACTGGCAAAGAATGTGTGATGTGTTTGTCTTTTCTATTTGATAGGCCCTAGCCTTATCTATCATTGTTTTGATGCAGAGACTCTTTATGCGGCTCTATATCTGCCTTTACTTCTGTCAGTGACCTGAGCGTGGTCCGTAGAGATGCTGTGTCAGCCCTGTCAATTCGTTAAGACTGACAGCATCACACTTGGGATGCAAAACTAGATGTTGGACTATAGCCAGTGGTCCTGACAAATGCCGGTACACAGACAAGCAGGTGCAGAATGTTTAAGAGATGCGTTGGGGATGTAGGACACCTGTCTCATCCGTTTACTTGTTCAGCATTGTGTTTGGATGTTTCTGGCTTGTTTTTTTTCTTTGACATTTTCTGTACTAAAATGGAGATTTTCCACCCAATAAGGAAGCACTGTGTGAAGTACCACATTACTCAAACCATGGTGAACCAGACAGGTTTTATTCATTTGTGTTTTTAAAATTCTTAATCATCCCTGTGATTTTTGATGACTCAATTTCATTACGCATTCACTCTTCTGTTTGACTTCACTGTGGTCAACAATCTAAATCGTCCTCTCTGAGAGCGATGACTCGGTCTAACTGTCTCTAACTGTAGCAAGTGAGCGAGTAGCTAGATTTTTTAAAAGCGAGCTGTTAGAAATAAAATGTGAATGTATAGCTGTGCTCACAGCAGTGCCATAGAGCTCCAGTGCTGGGAACAGCATTCTGTGGAGCTGCAGGGTAAAGGAGAGAGAGGACGTCAGGCTCTGCGTGGTGTGAAGGAAAGATTACAGCCAGCGAAAACAGGCAAGACTATATTTGGCAATTGGTCAATCAGGAAAAAATTGAACTCCCTGTCAGTTCTACTTCTTGTCCATCTATCTATTCATTATCTGTACCGTTTATCCATTAGGGTCACAGGGGAAGCTGGAACCAATCCCAGCGCACTTCTGGCAAGGGGCGGATTGCACCCTGAACAGCTTGCTGTTCTTTCTCAGGGCTAACACAGAGACAAACAACAATTCGTAGGCGCATTCACATCTATGGGCAATTCAAAGTAGCCAGCTGACCCAATGTAAACCACTAACATTTTTTTTACAATGTTTGTCATTTTTAAAGGCTGATATTTTTAGCATTAAATCCAGAATATATTTTAAATATACAGTAAATGAGCCATTTATTTTTATTATTATTAATAATAATTACATTTTTTTTTTGTAGAACAGTACTGTATTGTGGGAAGTGTGGGATGTAGTGTGTTGTAGAAATACCTTTATTCCGTTTTTTCTTTTTTCCAGAAGTATGTTTTTTTTTTTTTTTTTTTTTTTTTTTTTTTTTTTTTTTGGTCACCCTTAGTGTTCGGGTGTTTTGGTATCTCTTTATACTGTGCTACATGTCTGTGTTTTAAAATAACAACTGTTATATTTTGGGAAATATTATTGACAAAGTTTCTCCGAAAATACGATGGGCAGACACATCCCGAAGAACTCTGGGGAGTTGGATTAGAAAACCAGTCCACACACACACACACACACACACACTTCTCTCAGCTGTTATGTATGAAATAGAGGTGTCTTTTTCCACACTTATATGAAGTAACCATCTGCAGAAGGGTACAGTGAGCTGAAATAAGGATTTGTGTGCACGGTGATGAAAAGTTTTCGAAAGGACATGAGCTGTGAGACGTGACAAGTGACGGATGATATTTCTAAATCGTTTGTGATAGTTCCAGTGCTAATTTTATATTTATAAGTCGGCAAGCCACTTCTTTTCCCAGCTCCTTATTCTGCTGTGTTATTTTGGTAGTAGTTTAATGTCAAACCTTTTTTTTATTCAGCACATTTCTTTTTATGTTGTGCTGAACAATAATTGGAGTTAATTTCAGAGGCAGTAAAATATTTTTAATTAATTGAATTAATTCAAATTTAATTAAAGACAAATTTGACTGAGGCAGAAGATACTGCTTTTAAAAAATTTAGCCCATTTGCTTTTCTGAAAGTATTTTCTGCATGGTTTGTACAAATATAGATTAGTCAGGCTTGGATTTTGGAACTGCCAAATTACATTTCTTCCATTGTTTTGTATTTCGCAAAATGATGGCATAATCATTATCTACTGAAGATTAGCAGAGTTAGCTAAGAGGCTAACACTGTAGCCTGCATTTCTATAGTAGATCATGCTTGAAGGATGGATTGGACTTGAGCTGATTCACGGTGTCAAGAATCACTTTGGTTGGGTTGGGATGATTAAATCTGCTCTGGTACAGCGCACAATCAGAATAAGCATCAAATTACAAGTATGGGTCATTCTCATGAAAGTGTATAATTTCTAGTTGCTCCTTCCCAAGGAAAAGTTTTCACAGAAACACTTGCAAAATATCTACAAATAAACAGTATGGTACAGAATATATTTCTGGAAATCTTTGAAACTCCATCTTTTTTGTCATAAAAAAAAGTCATAAATTCCAGTAATATTAATACAGGATTTCAACAGAGTTGACAAAGTTCTTGGGGACATAACTTCATATGCTGGACACACAAAAATGTATAAATTTTCTGTCTTTGTACATATACAGTTTAAATTGTCAACACATGAAGGTACTTTTGTATCAGAACAGATCTTGGCAAATTATTATAAATTAACTATAAATTATTAAATTGGAGAACTGGTGATAGTTCACTCGTGATGAAAGTAGTGACAACGGTATTGGGGACACAACACATTATTAATTCAGAATTTGTGCACATAACTACAGTTAAGTGTGTGTTAAGTGTGATTATGCCATGTGATTTAAACAAAATGAAAAAAACTGCAATCTTTATAAAAAATAATTGGGTATATAGAGTGGGACATAAAATATTTCTATGAGAATGACCCACATAATATCAAATGGATGATTTAAGATGGACATGCGATTGAAATGTGTATTTTTAAATGATGAAAGACTTGGCCCATATCTCTCCGAGTAAGCTTTATGTTAGTAGAACAAACACGCCTCAAGGAATTTCTCCCAGCATAGGCAGCAAATACAGTAGGATTTATATGTTTAATTTTTAATAGACATCCTTGCATGAAATGTGTCTAACTTCATTAAGGAAAGCAGAAATCAATGCATTTTATTTACTTTACCATTCTCAACAGCTTCCTTTGCTTGTAATCCACTTAAGTACTCAATGTTTGATTTTGATTGCCAATACTATCGTCTGTTTTTGACAACGCATCAGTTATCTGATGTAATTAAAGATGAAAGCAACATTGCAGTACTCTGTTCACCATCTATACTACACTGCCTACATTCCCTATTCATTTCAGTGATTTATTTTTCTGCCTGAAACAAAATTACTAACATCAATATGCAGCTTCCATCTTGCTTCCGAACTGACATCCAGTAATCATGAAATCCACACTTGCTTGCTTGAACAGGCGTCAACATCTGTTGTAGAAATGTTCTTTTTTGCTCAGCTCTCATGTATTTAACATAAGTTTTTGAACTGGTTCCCCTCGCTCTGGAGATGGGATCATCTCTCCGATTTTTTCTGGCAAGAAGCACAGGTTTTTAAAGTTGAACCATCAGAACCAGCTCACTCTTCATGCTGTAGAGCTTCTGACTGTTTAATCTGTGTGAACGGTTGGTGCAGATAAAACTTACACCACCAACAGCCAAAGTTGTGCAGACACCTGATTGTCGCACTCACAGGGTTCTACACCACTATTACATACAAGTTTAGTGTGCACTTCACAGAAACAACACAATCGAATTGGTTTTCTTTTTAAGGGAAAACAGACATTAGTATATACTAAATGGGAATGTTGAGATCTGATTGGTCTGCTATCTCGGGATTATATATAATGGTGATGCAAAATGACAAACCCTCCCAATTTGTCACAGGTACTCGAGCAAGCGGCATTATCGTTTTCAAGCGTTAAAATGGAAAAATAAACCATGAAAAATCATGTTTCAGGGTCATTCCGTGGTAATTCCGTGGACACAACTAGCTAGCCAATTTCACTTGGCCTGTGCCATGTGCCAGCGGGCTAGTGTTAATTTCCACCCCTGAAAATAGGTTTTGGGATAATTCATAAAATATACAAGCTTAAGCTCAAGAAACCAAATTTATTTTTAAGATATGTTAACTATTTAGCCTTATTTTGGAAAGGTATTAATAAAACACTACATTTTTGTGTAATAGATGGGACACTTTGTTTATGAAGATATATATTCTTATAAAATTGCAACCTTGTATGTCTTTTCACCTACAAACTACAATACAGATAATGATCACCCAGCCTTGAAATTACTGAGATCCTTTAATTATTATAGCAGAAAATTAACTCTCTGAATACTGTTTGTCCCATCTGTGACAAAAGTGACCATCTATGATTTGTTATGTAGCGTAAAAGCAGGTACTTATGTGAAACAGCTTAGGACATAAAAGATTTGGATATAAAGTTGGATATAAAGTTCACTTCTGAAGGGGAGAAGTCACATGATGTCTAGTTTCTAAAGCTCAGACATCACATAACATCTGGCTTCAAGAAAATGACTTCTACCATTTATGTCATTACAATGAGAAAGATTTATGTATGACATAACGATAGTATTCAATACGATAGTATTGAAATTTGTTGAACTATTAATTTTTCCTAGTTACCAAATGTTTATTGTTCATATTTACATGACAAAGATTTGCAGTACTGTCTATTGTACCCATTTAATTAATGTTGTAAGTTTTACTTTTTGTGTTTCATACAAAGTAAATTCATTGATAGTATCTGATAATAGAGACTGTACATTGTGGAAGGGTTAATACCAAATCTTTAACTTAAAAATTAGAGAAATATTAAATCTCAAAACAAAGGAAAATTTCCTTGTAAATATATTTTAACATTGTATTAATTGCATTAATATTGTCCACAGAAGTTATATAATTGAGCACAACTTTGAAATTTGACATTTTATTTTAGAATTTAATATTGATGACGTAAGTCCCATCTGTAACATAAGAAAAAGGTCCTGTCTGTGACAACTAGCAAGGAAACTCTAAGGAGTGAGTAACAATGCAGGCAACAAAAATTACTTGCAGTTTTAAGAATATTAGGTAGTATTCTTCAAAATAATGTAAAGAAAATTTGCTTTTTTTTTTCTATGTAATTAACAGAGATTGCTACGGAGTTATAGCCACCTCTAACACTGTGTCTTTTTGTGTTGTGTCTGTGACTTGGTTAAATGCCAGTTTTTTAAGCATGTTTTTCTCACATCTATTATTCATACATGTACTTTTTATTGTTCTTCAGATAGAATAAAATGATGGTGATACTGTATAAAGCTCAAGTTGTGTTTTTTCTGTAAATTCAAGTGAATATTCATTGGTGTCTGTCCTGTCTGTGAGAATTATTTACCACAGAATGACCCTTTAGTTTGTTTTTCTTACTAAAATGTTTAATCATTGTGCAAACACACCTTTACAGAACATGTAGGCTAAACTCATGATGAGATTGTACTTCCATTAACTCCACAGCGCACATAAACCTCTCTTAACTCGCCTCTAAGTGCACATTTCATATGAACAGTCTCTGGCACGGTTAAAGCATGTAAATATAAATTACAACCATCTCGGTTTAGTTTGTTTTCCCTTGTATTTCCTTGTAGTTCATACTGAAATTTTTACGGAGCTAGATTTCTCATGTGTCTATGTACTAACTCTGGATGAGTACACTTGACACTCTGTAGCGCTTATTACCTCAGCTCAAAGTTCACCTGACCAGTCTCTGCCATGGTTATGATGGTAAAAAAAACCTAAAAAGCTTGATATTGTTTGCTTTTTATATTCCTGTGTAGTACATGCGAAAATAGGTATTCACTTATGATCCGATCACCCAGAACGTGGTGGCAGGTGTTTGCGGGGCCATTGCTATGTTCTTACTGATTTACAGTGTTTAATTCCCACTGGTAAGCATAAATCACACTCTTCTCAAGGTGCTCTGCAGGGATCTGTTCTAGGCTCTCTTTCATTTATTATTTACACTTTCCCCTTGGGTTCTGTCATCCATCAAAATGGTTTGCAGTTTCATATCTACATTACGGGCATTAGTAATCTTATGATTAGTGTCACAGTTCTCTAGCACTACAGTGGTATTCTGTCAGATCAGTCTGAGAAAAGACATTTTGCAAATTCTGTGTATGTTTATGGAAATATTTGTGTAATTATTTGCATATTTTTCACAAATATTATTTACTGAAGCATATACACAACTACATTGGTCCACCTATCCCTTGCTTTGGGCTTCTTCTTTCTGAACTCCTGTGCAGAGGCAGGTATGGCAGTCTGACAGCTGTTAATGGGTTGTCCAGAGCTCAGTTGTCATGCTGCTACTCCAATCCTGACGTATGAGGTCAAGACAGTCAGTGGCAGGTGGGTGTGATTGAGCTTAATGGACTACAGTTGAAATGATGAGCGATCCGCAGAGGTGCTGTCGCATTGACTTTAATGTCCTCACCTCACAAAGGGCCGATTGAAGAATCTGTTTGGCATTCATATGTCCGCACCTTTGTGCTGACTCTTCCTTCCTACGTATTCAAATCTTAATGCCCTTGGTTCACCTCATTAATTTGAGCAGGCCTCATGTTGCAGCTCTTTTCCCTTTGCTGAAAACGGTCATGGAATGGGCTGTAATTGAAAGATATGTTATCAATGTGCAATTAAAGAGCCAGGAAAGAGATAACGGGCATAGCTGAAATGGATCTCTGCAAACTTTTCAGCATCAGTCTATTGAATGACGTAGTCCTTGCTTGCAGTTGTGCATCCTGAGTAGCTATGTGATCCTCATTCATTATGCAGTCATGCCGCTGTAATCAAATGCATTTCTCCACACTAAAAAATTTATCCCTACTTGTGTGCTAGTGGTGAGAGTGCTGTCTAAGTATGTAGCATTTTTTGGCAATATTGCAATTATACACACACACACACACACACACACTATGTATGTATGTATGTATGTATGTATGTATGTGTGTGTGTGTGTGTGTGTGTGTGTGTATATATGTGTGTGTGTGTGTATATATATATATATATACACACACACACACTGGGTGCACAATTATTAGGCAAGTGATTATTTTGACCATATTATTTTATCCATAATTTCCAACTCCAAGCTGTATAAACTTGAGTACTTATTGGATTTAATGCATATCAGGTGATGTGTATTTGTGTAACGAGGGAGGGTGTGGCCTAAGGAGATCAACATCCGATATCAAGGTGTGCATAATTATTAGGCAGATTCTTCTCCTCAGGAAAAATGGGCCAAAAAAGAGATTTAACTGA
>JAQMYF010000017.1:19851493-19863112 GCA_030014195.1 Neosilurus mollespiculum | reverse complement strand
TACTCAACTGCGTGGCTGCCAGTAAAGGCCTTAAAGATGAAAAACTAATGACATGGCCCCCTTCTTCACCTGAATTAGATTTTCCATAGAACAGTGCTCAATACATCGAAGTAGAGCGAAATATATAAATACATACCATATATGTATATATGTATATATATGTACACACACACACACACACACACACACACACACACACATATATGTGTGTGTGTACAGTATACACATACTGTACATGAATTATTTATTATGAATTATATATGTCTTATTATCTATCTTGGATTTGCTTGAATCAAATGGCAGACAAAAACTTTCACAGTCACTGATTCTGAAATCCTAGAAATTCAATAAAAAGCTATGTAGTATGGTCTTCCTGTTTTTCAAAGTCAAAAAAAGCACTTTATTTATTTAAAACGATCTCATGGAGCAAGAATGTAAGAATAAACCATAAAAAAGTAATTTGAGTTTATATCCTGTGAATTCTGTATTAACTCAATCATTTAATAGCTCTCACGTGTGAATGTGAAGAGCTGTAAGGAGTCATGTGCCAAAAGTAGAGCTGCTGGAACTGCTGGCTCTGTCGTCTACACCTTTTCTCTTTATTGCAAATGCACAAAACCCGCCTAGTGGATTTTCTTCTAATTTTGCATGCAAGTAGAATGCACAGTGGAGATGTGCTGAGAAGCTTTTGGTGACATTTAGTAAGTTTAAAAAAAAAAGAAAATAGGAAAAAATGTTCAATTGCAAGAAATTAAGATTACGCAACAAACACTGCTCAGGATTGTTTATTTTTGTTTATTTTTTGTTATATATAATTTTTATTTTTTTTTTTAAATAATATACTGTATACACCCCCCCACACTGCCTGAAAAAAAAATAGGTCACACACACTAATATTTTATATAGCCTTTATCTCCATGGCATTGTTGCTCCAGTTGGTCCAGTCGAGGCTCAGCAACATTAATGTGGCAATAAAATGAAGTCAGCTGATGGTCTGAATGCACTGAATGAGCAGGTTATCACATCAATGCACTTTTTCTTTCCTGATGGCACAGATATAACATTTGGGCTCAAATAATGAGTGGCTCAGGGAGCACGAGGAATAGTTTTCACATGTATTGGCACCCCAGAGTCTTGACCTTAACCCTATTGAAAGTCTTTGGGGTGTTCTGGAGAAGACTTTATGGAGTGGTTCAGTTCCCAGGTTTTCAGACGTTGGTGAAAAATGAACCCGACTCTTGATAGACATAAATGTTGTGGTGATGTTAAGTTTTTTGAACAGTGCCGTGGTGGTTACGTGATGTAATGACGGATTAAGAGGATCCAACAAAATATTAGAGTGCACAGCTTTTTTTACTGACTGACAGTGCAGCTGAGATAAAGGAATATAAATATATAATAGGAGGAAAGAAACTTGCTCGAACTTAAAGTTTATGTGTACAAACCAAGCAGGCTAGGAGGTACGCTCTCCGAATGATGAATGTGGCACGAATGTTCTCCCACAGTTTTTAATGTGTTTTCTTCTCTAAATAAATCATCTTTCCCATGCTACATGTACCAGCATTAATGAAGGTGTTTTGTTGCCTTTTTCTTTCCCTTTTTGACCCATTTGGATTTAATGAAGGGCATTTCTGCCACACCGGCTCCTTGATTGATCTTCAGCTCTACATGTTTAT
Source organism: Neosilurus mollespiculum (assembly GCA_030014195.1). Taxonomy (NCBI): domain Eukaryota; kingdom Metazoa; phylum Chordata; class Actinopteri; order Siluriformes; family Plotosidae; genus Neosilurus; species Neosilurus mollespiculum. Next base: position 19,861,436 of record JAQMYF010000017.1, on the reverse strand, counting down.
TTTGTGGCGTGTCAGTTTGTTTTGACCTTATTAATGAAGTCGATGTGATGCAGGCGGCACTTGGCAGAACCTCCCATAAGCCCAGTGTGTACGTCCATTTTTTTTCTTCTCAGGGAGGTATGAAAATGTAGATTGGAAATTTGGGCTGATTTATATAATGCATACCATCTGGAATGGGATTGATATGTTTGGGTGAATATTAAATAACCCCAAGGCTGGGCTTGAAGGTGGCACTGTGAGCGTGGCTTTTTTTTATTTTTTGTGTGTGATTTTGTAAACATTTTAAGTTATTTTATCATCTCGAATATTTCCGTCACAGCATTTCACAAACATGACATGCCAGCGCAACAGATGGGTGTAATTTGGTCGTCAATCTAAAGTCCAGGCATTTCCTGTTGCAGACATTCATGTCACAAAGCAACAATGCTCATTTAGTTGTGGTGCCGAAATTTGTGTCTTTGACATTGTCATTTTCTTGCAGGAAAAAAAAGAACCCTCCACATATCTCCATTTAGGAAAAAAATCCCGTGTCAAAGTCAGATGGCGGTGCCTTGATTCTGAGGCTGGCGTTTTAATTCGTAACTTTATTATTGTTGTGTAAAAGTGATGGCACATTGTTTGTGCTCCAGACTGACTGTCACGGGATTGATTTGTGGAATTGAATAAAGTAGAGTTTGACAGTTTATTATTATTATTTGTCTGTTAAGATGTTTACTCTTTTGAAATGTTCGCAGTTTGATAACCTCATTGAAAAATTTCACTCCATCAGAATGTTCTTCGACCCCTTCCATAACGCGCATCACACGCTGCAGAGGGAGAAACGTGAAGTGTTTCATCAGGCGCAGATTCACACCGTCAGGGTGCAGTTGTACCTTTTCCTCTTTTTCTCTTCCTCCATTGTCCATCTCTCTTTGTGTCTTCCTCTCTGTCTCTTTGTCTCTCCCTCCCTGTCTCTCTTTGTCTCTCTTTGTCCCTCCCTCCCTCTCTCTTTGTCTCTCCCTCCCTGTCTCTTTGTCTCTCCCTCCCTGTCTCTTTGTCTCTCCCTCCCTGTCTCTCTTTGTCTCTCCCTCCCTGTCTCTCTTTGTCCCTCCCTCCCTCTCTCTTTGTCTCTCCCTCCCTGTCTCTCTTTGTCTCTCTCCCTTTCTTTCTTTGTCTCTCCCTCCCTGTCTCTCTTTGTCTCTCCCTCCCTGTCTCTCTTTGTCTCACCCTCCCTGTCTCTCTCCATCTCTTTTACTGTCTTTTTCTCTTTACTTGTCTTTCTTCCCTCCCATTGTTTCTCCCACCCTCTCTGTTTTTCACTTCCTCTCTCTCTTTTGCTCTCTCAATCTCCCTCCATCTTTCCCCCTCTTATTCTTTTTGTCTTTCTTCTTCTCCTCTCCCTCCCTCTGTCATTTTTCCATTTCTCTCTCTCTTTCTCACTCTCTATCTCTCTGTCTGTCTGACTGTATCTCAACCCATTTCTCAATCTTTCTGTATTTCTGTCTCTTTTTGCTCTCACCCTCCTTTTAACTCTTTTCCTCTTTGTTTCGCTCTCCATCTCTCTGTCTTTCTCTCTTTCTCCTCCTCACCTCTTCCTTTTTTCTCTTTATCTCTCTTTGTCTTTCTCCATCATCTGTCTCTGTCTATTTCCTCTATTTCGCTTCTTCTTTTTGTCGTTTTCTCTTTACCATCCTCCCTTTTTTACCACTGTCTCTCCCTCCCTCTTTTTTTCTTCACTTCCTATCTCTCTCTGTCTCTCGTTCTTTCTCCTGTTATCAGTTTCTCTCTAAATAAAAAGAGGGTGAGAGACAATTTTCTGTAATTCCTCTTTCCCTCACAATCACACACTCTCTCCTCCACCTCTTTCTTTTTTTCTTTCTCTATCTTTTTTCTCTTCCTCCATTGTCCTTCTCTCTTTCTCTCTCCTCTCTCCCTCCCTCTCTTTCTTTGTGTCTTCCTAGCTGTCTCTCTCTCCTCTATCTCTCTTCACATCATATTTATCTCCCTCCATCTTTCACCTTCCCACTGTCTCTTTTACTTGTCGTCTTTCTTCTGCTCTCCCTCCCTGTCTTTCTCTCTCTCTTTCTCTATTTTTCTCTCTCTGTCTCTCTCTTTCTCTCTCTGTCTCTCTTTTGGGCTTGCTCTCTATCTTTCACCACCATCTCCCTTCTGTTATCAGTTTCTCTCTCAATAAAAAGAAAGTGAGACACAATGTTTTTTAATTCCTCTCTTTCTCTCGCTCTCTCGCTCCATCTGTCTTTGTCTCTTCATTTTATGTGCCATATTGGCACAAAAGTTATAAATCACAGTGTTACCAAATCAAATGCAGGTAGATTTAAATAAATTAGACGTTTACATGGAATACACGCATACCATCACTCACGCACAAACATAATCAACAAAAAACCCGGCAAGCAACAGAGACAGCAGACACCAAAAGGGTAGGTAATTAATACATGCTGTCTGTGGACTGTGGAGGGTGTGGGGAAGACAGTCTGTGTCTCACCGTCCCTCTGGGTGTGACATTCTGCCACATATTTTACAGTGAAACCTGCAGTTGCCCGCTCAATAGGTTTTTTTTTTTTTTGGGCAATTTCTCTTCTTTTTGCTCATTCTGCAGATATTAGAGTTTTTGTGAGTGATTTTTCTGAAAAGTGCAACTCTATTTCCCTTGTATCAGTAGGACTGTGACAGCAGTTAGAATTCTCCCAGTGTTCTCAGAATGCATTATTATTGGTAAGAAGAGCACCAGTTAATAAATTTGAGAGTTTTTTCTCGACATTTAACATAGAGTGAAATACTGCCTGCCTGCCTGTCTGTCTGTCTGTCTCGCACTAAACAGAATACTAATGTAAATCCCGCACACTTAATTAAACAGGCTGGCATTTGTGTTCTTCCTTGCGCGTTCATGCTAATTAAAGTCTGCGCTATCGATTGATGCGTCTGTGTGTGCAGCATCAATGTAGCGTGCTCCATACACACACACACACACACACACACACACACACACACACACAGAGAAACTGTTGAATATGGGGCTTCAGATGCTGCATCAGTTCCCTGTCATTTAAAGTACATGATGTACACTCAGAAGGACACGTCTGTTGTTTTGTATGCACGTGTGTGGTGAGAGAAATAACATCTTTGTGCTGTTTTTCATGCTGCAGAGACGATATTGATATATATAATTGTTTTTTATATATATATATATATATATATATATATACACACAGTAGAGTGCAGTGAAGGTTATACTCCACCACTTTTGTCTAAAAGGGCTCCTAATAAAAAGAAGTAAAAAATTACTTTTTGATGAAATGAATTGAACAATTCCATTGAAGGCAACGAGAACCAAAAAAATTATTCCGACAAGTATTTTGAGGTAAAAGTATGGATAATAAACAAAACACTGAAAATACCAATTTTTTTTGTTTAACTTTGCATAGCATGAATGAACTTCAGTCTATATGGAATGATTTAGTGAGTGAAGAAATTAAAAAATACAGTGATGATTAAACACTAAACAAAATGAAGATAAATCAAAAATCAAGTACTATTCAAGTATTTATTTCATGTAATATTGGATCATATTGATGAGAATAAGTAAACAAACAACAATTTATAGTAATAACAAAAATAACAGTCTCTTCTTTGAAGAAGAAAGTCAATATTTATTGTGGCCATGCTTTACTTTGATTACAACATTTAACCTTTCAGGCACAGTGTTCACATATTTTTTTAATTTCTTTACTCGCTAAAACATTCCATGTGGTCTGAATTTCATTCATGCAAAAGTCAAAAAAAAATTTAAAGGTATTTTTAGAGTAGTTCAAATAAAAAACAAAACCTTCCAGAAATGCTCTGCCTCTGTCCTGTTTTTCTGATCATTTCTGATTTCTCTGTTGCTCTTTGTTTTTCTCTTCCTTTCTGTCTGTCTTTTTTCTGTTGGTCTCTGTTTCTCTCCATGATTCTGTTTGTTTCTTTGTCCATTTATATTTGTGTTTTGAGTCTGTCTCCGTTTCTCTGTCTGCCCCGGTCCCCGTTTTTCTGATTGTCTTTATCTGTCTCTCTGTTCTGTTTCCCTTCGTATGTCTTTCCATCTGTGTTTGAATTTCTCTCTCTCTCTCTCTCTCTCTCTCTCTCTCTGTGTCTCTCGTGCTTTTTTTGTCTCTTATTATCTCATTTATGTTTGAGCTTAATTGGCTTGAGCATTACAGCAATTAGATTAGTGGCAGGAACAAAAAAAAGAAATGAAAAATCAAAAAATTAGTGTTATATTTATAAACAAAAAATTATAGCAAACCTCACAAAGAATCAGCTCATCTCTCACATTCAGTTGAACTTATTCTGTCTTTAACTGATAAATAAAAAACAATCCCCTGCTGGATCTGATGAGCATTACGGGAAAGGTTCAGCCAGGCACATGATATTTTCAGAGACGAGTTCTGTCCTTGTACACATCATCATCCCAGACTACTGAGAATCCACCGCAGTTTCATGTACAACCTAAGGAATTTGTGAATGCCATGCTCATCCTTTCAACCTAAAAAGGTTGTCGAACTCATTTTCACCCAGGGCCACATCATTAAATTTCTATGTGATCGAGGGCCGAATAATCTCTGAACATCTATTCAAAAAGGGCAACCATGTGGGCAAATCTGCATTACAAAATGAACAGCTTAGGCATTTGTCCTCTTTACTTTTATTTACCTTCCTTTTCTGACAATGCCTGGCAGCAACAAGCTAGCTTCGTCTTTCTTCAGTTGTGAATGACTAGCTGTTTACTTAAAATAATTTGCCGCCACCTAGTGGAAGGATGATGACTTACGTTTCATGGTAATGGTTGATGAAAAGATTGTGTGATAATCATATTCTTTGAAAGGTCCTGCGCCCCACATAAAATGAGTCGGTGGGCCGGATTTGGCCCGCGGGCCTTGAGATCGACGCCTGTGATCTTATTGTACACCAGGTCATTTCTGCTTTGTACATCGTACTGTGTTAATTGTCCAGTTTTACAACTGAAGCTCTGGTGCTTATGTTCTAATCTCATTGCTTCTTTCTGTTTGTAGCCTTTAAACATCAGAACACTTACCGATGATGTGGTAAGATATTTTACCTCCTTTCTGGTTGTTGTTTGACTCTTTTCTGTTGTATTTACTAACTTCATCCCGTGATCTCTGCTTCTAAGCTGCTTCTGAGGCTTTGGCTTTTCACTAATAATTGAGTTTTTTCTTTAAAAAAGCTTGCAGTGTGAATGCATGATAGCTAATTAGCTGATTTCGTTTAAGCAACACAGTTCTGATAAACGTTTTTTGGTCAAACAAAACATGCTTTTGTACATTTAACTGTCCCTGCTTCTCCACTAACACTGTAGTGCTTAATAAAGCTGTTCTCTTGAAAAGCATGCATTATGACTGACCTTGAGACTGCATCTAAACATGCTCTTTCTGAAGGTATAATAGGCTCATACGTGGGATTCCCCGCTCTGAAACACTGCATGGATTGGTTTCAGTATTTAGGGCATTTGATGGTTGTATAGCAGTGTAGAAATTCCTCAAAAATAAGGAATTTAAATGATCCGGATCTCCTTCCAGAAGCCATTTACAACAAGCGTATTTTCTCAGACAGTGTATGTTTGAACCATGATGAATCAGCAAGAATTTAATGAATTTAATTTTAAAAATAATGAAAAATGATGCTTGCAGAAATATTCCACCGCTGAAGGTCAGGAAGCTCCAGATGAAAGTTATTGTCCTAGTGAGGACACAGTTTGTTTGTGAAATATTAAAACAGCTGCCAGTTTCTGGCCAAAGCTCCCCTGAGATGAATCGTCATTGACGAGATGTTCAGTCTAAATGAAGCGCCTGAAATGAAGACTTAAAGAAAATTACCTTATATGACCAAGGAATAGGTTATACAATTATTTCTAAGAGTTTGGACAATGTGGTGAGCAGTGTTGGGTCAGCAGTGAGGAAGTGGAAACAGCTTCACACCACCCGAGAACGATCCAGGCATAGCCTGCTTTCAACAAGCCAGAGACTGATGAAAAGCCAAAGTGAGGCCAACAATCACTCTGAAGGAGTTACAGAGTGCAGTGGCTTAGAGTAGAGTGAAGATGTTCCAGACAACCAATTCAAGAGCTGTGTATAATTGAGGACTGTATGGGAGAGAGCTTAGAGTCAAACCATATGAAGAGACATGAGTGATCCAGGGAATGTTTGTTTTGGTGTGATGAGACCAGGACTGGAATATTATGTTTGGGCAAATTTCCAATTGCTATGTTCGGTGTAAACCTAAGTTGGCCTCCTCGATAGGCTGTGAAGCTTTGTGTTTCTGCTTTTGTGGTCCACACCTGACCATTTCCAGGTAATTTCTCACGAAAAACTTTGCCAATCCTAATCAAACTTTACATACTTATTCCTTCTGAATATGTCCAGAAGCCTAATTTTTCAGAACGCTATATCAAGTTTTTGTTTTTATTAGCGGCGTTGTCTATAAGTCGCTATGGCTGGCACTCAGTCCTCACCCTGTATTGATTAACTGTACCATGTGAGTTTTAAGCAGAAGGTCATAGGGGTTACATCGATAACCTACATTCTCTCAGTATTGTATTCGTATTGGCTCTGTTGGGCAATTTGCTCATTTGACATGTAGGTATTTACCACCATCACTTTAGTGAAATATGTTGGTGGCACCATCATGCTCAGGGTTTCATCCTCAGACCTTGGCGTTTCTTTCTAAATTGAAGGAAGACTTTATGGAGTGGTATACAATTATAATGGGAAATAATTAAAGAGAAGCAATTAATTCCTCACACTTACCTGGAAGGAGCAGTGCCATGATCAAGGAGGTGGTTTGCCCAAAATTGAGGCTCAGCCATTGCACCTGGACTGTGCTGACCTTTGCAGATTCACATAGGAATCTCAAATGCATTATTTCTGGGCATCTGTGGCCTTAAGGTTAGAGCAGTGGGTTTGTAACCGGAAGGTTGCTGGCAGGAAAACATCTACAGCTGAAATGCCCGTGACTGTGGGTGCTCACGGCTCATGTGAAATTTACTGCTCATGGTTCACAGGGTGTGTGTGTGTGTGTGTGAGACCACAAATATTTAATCTTAAAAAAACAAGACACTTAATCTTTCAGCAAGACAATGATCCTATACGCCATCTACCAAACCTGAAGGGCTTTCTAGCAAATCTAACCCAAACAGTGAGCAGAGCTGGTGTGAACTTTCCCCAACATGGAAAAGTGCTTCTAATGCGCACTAAAGTTTAAATCTTTTGCAAACAAAATTTTTCAGTGTCTGTTTACTTAAAAAAGTACTTTGAAAGGGTTGAATTCTTTTGCAAGGTGCTGTATGTGTGATTTTGTGTTTTCAAATTACTTTTGGACAGGCCTGGGAGTTACTTGGAAAAATACAGTTTATGCAAATTACATGAATTAGCTTAATATTTAAGAGAAATTTGAAATAGAAGCTAGCACTGAAGTTCCATCTGGAATTAGTCCTAACTATGTAACAAATGTTCTGTGAAGTTTGAGCGTAATGGTGTTAGAGAATTAAAATCATTAAGTCAGTCTTATTACCAGTGCAGCGTGTTCCAGGTGTGGCATTGCTGCTTACTCCGGCAGGTTATTAGTATTTAGTGAAATTAGCGTTTGCATAAAAATTAAAATTAACCAGAGGGCTATTTCAGCTTGCTAATATATCAAGTGAATCGTTTGTGTGTGTGTGTTTGCATAGAAATTATAATTGACTTAACTTTGGCTTTCAGAGGTACGTATATAAAACATGTTTAAGCTCCACTGTCCAGGACTGGTTGAGTTTTAACTCACGTTGGAGGGAATTAGCAGGACTGACGGTGATGGAGAAATTCTCCCTGTACACACACTAAAGGCTCAGAAGCAGATTGTTAAAAAGCTACAGATTTAAATTTGTGGGTTCTGGAGAGCTCCACAATTGACTGGTCTGCACATTAATGGATGACAATGCTCTCGGGCATCTGAATGTTTGAATGGGGAATTTCAGTCTTTTATGCTTTTCTAGGCAAATAGCTAGTGAGTCATCATTCTCCGTATTAAAGGAACATGGTGAAGCCATAGCTAGACTGAATGGGCTGGATAAAATTAATTCTGAGAATAAAATTCAAATGCGGAGATGAGCTCATAAAAAAGTGGAAGAAAGTGACTAAAAGCTTTCTGTGTATGGGTATACTGATTTCTAAACCTCACGAATATTCAACTAAATTATAAGTTAACAGGCACCGTGAAATAAGCCAACGTCTCTCACAATGGAACAGAGACTTTATACTCCGAGAAAACCAAAACTGATCATCTGTATGTTTCTTGTGAGTGTCTGAACATTAGTGTCTATTAAACAAAAACAAGGCTCAGTATACTCTGTTAATCTACAATGGCCAACATCCTAGACTTTTGAAAATTAATTTCCATCCAAGGAAATGAAATTCATTATTTTTATTTATACTTTGCACTTTATTACTGCCCATCTTTTCAAAAAACTGGGGCTGCAGGTACAGGTTATGTCAGCATGCTCTCAGAGACGTTCCCTTCCACCTGTGTTTGATATTTTGATGCTCTTCCTGTTGAGAAGGAGGCCATGACTTCAAGTGGTGTATCAAAAACATTCCACGGTATTCAGTGGGGTTCAGGTCAGGGCTCTGTGCAGAGTTCTTCCACTCCAAACTTGGCAAACATGTTTACTGAAATCTCTTAGTGATTGGAAATCTCAATGCTTTAGGACACAGACGTGACATACAGCTGCATGCTTCCATCTTTGTGTTACTAGTTGGAGAGGAACCACATGAGTGTCATGGTCAGATGTCCACAAACTTTTGGCCATACAATGTATGTGGTCTATGCATGGACTATTCATGAGTTAAACAGGCTGAAGATCTGTGGCATGAACCGTGAGTTGGTTTTGATGGTTCAGCTTCGGAAAACCTGTTCTGCTTTGACTTGCCAGATTTGGCTCAAGAAACAGATTAATGAGCAGGAGTGATGATCCCATCTCCAGAGCAGATCCCATCTCCAGAACCATTTCAAATACTGGTGTGTTAAACTCATGAGAGCGGAGAAGACGGACATCTTTTCACAACAGATGTTGATGCCTGATCAAGCATGTTTGTAGCTAGAATTTGGATAAGGAACACACGTTGGGAAGATGGTCAGATTTCTTGCCTTTAGGTAGCTCTTCAGCATCAAACCAGTAAATGTTTCACATTTGAAGTGTAAGCGTTATGGTAAAATTGAAAAGGAAAAAAAACACATCATTATTATCATCTTTACTATTATTCTTCTTTTTTAATAAACTCCTAGTAATCAACATGAAATTTGGCAAATGTTTAATTCTTTATAATTTTTATTTACACCAAATTTCATGATTATGCTGTATTTCAGTTTGGAACATTCTCATTATAGTTGATATCATGCTTATTTTATTTTTTTAACAAGGTATAAAAACTTCGACAGTCAGTCTTATGACAAGATCTATTGACATTCAAACATAATTTGTTGAAATAATTTTTTTACTTAAATAATATAACTAGAATTCTGTCATGTCACTACGTGTCTTATTTTTTCTGGAATAAATTGGAAATAACACGGACTACTTTCATACAGGTGCAAGCCAAAGTAAAACTAAACGCTTAAGCACTAAAGTCCCTTTCATGCCCTGAACTTCGGCAATCAACAATACAGAAAGCATTGGCATCTATATGTGAGCCGCTTTGTCCCGAAAATCAGTGGATCAATTCATTTTGTGATGCAAGCATGAAATTGATGAGATTCGGTGTGAGTTATTTAGAAGAGTCTTTTTCAGAAAATTACCCTGGACATCTCGAATTGTCAGTATTCAAGACGGCGCCCATATTTTTATCATCTTATCTTTTTCAAAGTGTTTTTTTCATCTTGGGGTTGTATTTAATATATAATATTAAATGAGAGAGAG
>JAQMYF010000017.1:19833983-19849226 GCA_030014195.1 Neosilurus mollespiculum | reverse complement strand
GTATATATATATATATATATGTATGTATATGTATATGTGTGTGTATGTATATGTGTGTGTATTTTTTTTTCTTGCTAGATGACTGTAGTTTAACAATGGCTTATTTGAGCATTATTTTATCATTTATGGAAGAAATGAAAAATATATTTCCAGTTTATCAAGAGATTCAATTTCACAATATGCTGGTATATTCTGATCATTTTTCCAGATTCAGTTTTTAACCAGACTTTGTTACAGAACAGATGTGATAATATTGTAATAGGAGAGAAATCCTTCGTGAACTCTCTCATATTTCCCCTTGGTATTCTTAAAGTGAATTTTTCCAAATTAATACCAGCCATATGAAAGGTTGCTGAGACCGGAAACATGTTATAAATGAAAGATGACGTGACAAAAATGAAAAACAGCATTTATTAATATCTCAAAACTCCAATCATCAAGATCTCAGGGCTAGACAACTCAGAAAAAGAGTTTGTTGGCGTACCTACGTTTATGACATGTTTTCTGTGAAGCTCTGTGTAGTGGAAACTCAACAGTTTTGGTTTGGCACGAAGGTGGCCATTTTAAATATAATCGTTTTGATGGCCAATCTTATTTTATGATGGAGTAGTATCATTTGAACATCTGTACCAAATGTCATGCTTGTATCACCATTTGAACTATTTTTGTAACAAGCCGCTGTACTTGTACCCCAAAATTTCCTGACGCCAGTTTGCTAAACTTGAATGGCTTTTCCTGAATATGGAAATTCTTCTGTGAGTGCATGCATTTCAGGAAAGCGTTGGTCACAACAACAGGGCACAACAAGAAGGCATTTGCATTGGTTTGTTGTTATGGGATGGACTTTTTTACGTCATATGATTGAAAGGCAGGAATTCCAAGCTTAGTACTGAAACTGGACACGGAAGGGCTGTCCGAACACCACATAATGCATACTGATATTCTCACCAAAATCAGTCCTGCATTCCCTCATTAATGCAGGTTTTTATTTATATACAGTAGAAATTTTATTAAAAAAAAAACAAACAAACTAAACCTTGTGTACTAAATGTGAAGTCTAGACATTTTTGTAGTGGTTTCCGCTAAAATCTGAAAATAGAAAGTGTTGCGTGATGCAACACTATGATGATATTTTGAGGTCTGGCTGATGCATGAATCAGCTAGACCTCAAAATACGTTCCTGGGACTTCCCACTGGTTTGGTGCTGGAGAGGCACATGTATTTGAAAGGGTGTCCATTTCTGGTACATGTAGCTTTCCCCATTCAAGCCCAGGAGTGCTACCAAGAGAGGACTGTAGTTATTAGATGGGAATATAAATGGCAGTTCATTTAAGCCACTTAACGATAGTATTCTCCATCAAGTCGTAAATTGGAAATTCACTGAAATTTAGCATTGCAATCATCCGCATCCTTCTCTCGGTCTCGTTGTAATTCAGTCCTGTCTCCAGTTCCATTTGCTCCGACTTATTTATCCACATCAATTCTTGCCTGCAATGCTTTAAATGTTACTTTCTCTAATTCCACACCCACTGTGCCATCTCTCTGTTGTTGTCCTTTGTTGTACATTTTTCTTACTTTTATTTTTTTTTGTGTGTGTAATGTGTGGCATTTCTTTTGTGATATTGATTGGCATGTGTGTTTTTGTTTGTCTTGGGTTGCTATTGATTCACATAGACTTTTAATGCCGCAGGGAGAGTAGTCACTGGAGTAGGATAATCAGCCTCACTGTGTTCAGGAAGACACGTCGAAGCTGACGCTTACACATTGTCGGATGGACAGATACAAGCATTTACACCACTGGATGAATAAGCCGCATGGTGCGAGTGAAGTAAGGCGTGTTCCAGAGTGATAAATGAGTGTAGATATGGCTTTTGGATGACGATAGGGTGACGATTTCTACGGCGTGTTTGATGTGCTCTGGTAATGGAGGTTTTTTTGGGGGGAATATGAAACTGGACGGATGAATGTGATGGATTTGTTTCAGAGGCGCAGGCGCAGGCAGAATTACTTAAGAGGAGCCAGATGGAGTGGATAGAAGGAATAAGAGGAAATGGAGCCATTAGTAGTAACATCAAAGGCTCTTTCAGGGAAAGAAAGAGCAGGATATTGTGGTTGAGTGAGCCGCAGATGTACAAACACCTAAACAGCCCTGTAAAGCACTTCATCTTTTCTGAGCAGCGCGTATTACGCGCGTCCTGATGCATGCTGCTGTTACCAAGACGCTGACTCTCTCTCTCTATTTATTTATTTATCTATTCCCTTGTAATGAGGTCTGAATAGCAAATACTCCGTCCTTCGCCGTGGACGAAACCGTGTGATTAAACTGATCCTTGCCATCAGTCAAAGTTGTGATATGAGCTTTAGGGCAGCTGCGAACCAAATTAAGCTGTCGAGACTGACAGTGGTGTCGCCTGGCATCCCACGCGACATTCGCCAGCTTTTGCACGCTGCTGTGTAAACACTACGTACCGGTTTATATTACGCTTCTTCATATGTCTTGTATTAATTTCACACGTGTCACTGCTGATTACCTGAACTCCAAGACATCACATCAGCCCACAGTTGGTGGTCTTTGTGAAAATATCCTGAAAGATAAGTGGTGGTAATTTAAGCTTCTCAGAAAGCTGAATAATAATAACAACAACAACAAAATGAAAGCACAAAACCATCACCACCTAGGAATAACGTCTCACCCCCTAGCAGGTGCAACTAGGGCACCAAGAGAGCAAACGGCCTGCTGACAAATGTAATCCAATTAGGAAATCATTATTTCTGTGATGTGGGCGTCTTTTACCCTCTCGACTTAAATCAATCTGAGGTTACAGGGCCCTTGGAGATCCACGGGGTCTGGGTTAGACATGCCAATTCAAACCTTTTACAGCGTTGGATAAACTGGGTAGCTTTAATTAGTCTTTGCAGTGGCAGGTGTGTGCGTTCAGAATTCATGATGTTGTGGCACGATTGGTACTGTCTGTCCGACATGACTGTTTCATACGGGTGTCACGATGCATTAAGAGGCAAAAATGTGCATTGTTGCCATGTTCACTTCTGCATCTAATGCACTGTTTGAACCCCAGTATGCGCAGCCCATAGAGTTAGGCTGGAAATACTATTTTTACCAAAAAGTCTACTAAAAGTGATATGCATTTTAACCATGTGTTAGAATAGACCACCGGCATTGCTGTCAGTGTAGTTGTTTTTGCCTATGCGTGTTACTTGAGGATTCCACCAGAGGGCGAACTTCGACACAAGTTTTCTTAAAACTTTTCACCATTTTTTTTGGTTGGTGCTGCATGTGCCTACCAACACCATTACATCACATGCCGATACCGTACCTACCGCTAATGTGCAGATGGCATCTTGCAGGCACATCACGTTCATTTCTGAGGACTTTCTCAAACAGTGCACTAAATGGATGCAGGATACATGAAGCAACCGTTGTGCCCATGCGAACATGTAGTAAAACACACAAACTTTCAGCCTCATAGTTAATTTATTGCCATCTTGCAATAGTTATCAGTTGTGAATGCTGAGATTAAGATTGAGTACGGTGAGGTTTTGTTATATTCACAGCCAGTGGACTGTGAGGAATATACCATTTTTATTATTTAAATCATTTTTGTAATTATTCAAGATCATTTCCACTTTGCTGGCTACACAGCTCGTCCACTAAACCAAAACAAACCGGCAAAGTGACCGCCAGAAACAGCGGTTTATTTGGTGAAAAATTCAGCAATAGCAATGCATTAAATATACATGTTTCAATAATTCTTACTTTAATTACACATTGCTGTACTTATGGCACAGGTCCTCATAGTAGAGTAGCCAATCAGAGTGTGAAATTGCTCATATCCAGAGGATGTGGAGATAATTATATAGTGTATAAAGAGCATGCTGGTCACATGATTCTTTTGTGGAGTGTGTACACCATTACTGGGAAAAGCCAGATATTGTGGGAAGGCGATTCAAGAGCCTTCATACAGCAGCCCTGTCCACAAGATCGTACCCCACCCCCCCACCCCCCAATCGGCTCTGTAATTTATTGAAGTTCATTTATTTATTGCTTTTTAAGATGTAGGGAACTTGTAGTATATTTGGTTTGTGATATTAAATTTCTGTTTGTAGCAATTCTTGATTTTAATTAGTTACATCCAGACAAAGGTACATGATGTCTTACCTTTTGTTTATTCTGGGCCTCTTTTCCTCAGCAAGTATTATGTCAACTAAAGTCTTGACTTTCTTTTTTCCCCCCAGCTGGACCGTTTTGCAAGTATTCGTATCCCGGGCAGTAAGAAGGAGAGGACACACCTTTCCCACATGACCAAGCAGTCAATCAGTGATTGGTCCACCTCCTCTCAGGTGGAGGACCTGTCCTCCAAGATCACTTCAGAGAAGGAGATTCTTGCTCTGTTTGAAAAAATGATGGTGAGTGTAGAAACTTTGCTGTGCAAGTCTAATTTGATGCCATTATAGAAGAAAAGTGCTTCAAGTTCATGTTTTGCTGAGTTGCTGCTGGCAGACTGTCATATGATCCACATTTTCTGCTTTACCCAGTGATCGAAAAACATGAACAAACAATCACCAGAGTAAATTTGTCTCCTGAAAAATTTAAACACGTCCTAAACATATGCTCTTAGGTTTCCAAATTAAAAAAAAAAAATCATCACAGTAATTGACACTTAATCATGACAGGGTTTGGGTTATCCATTCAGACACAAAGCAGGAAATAATTACCAAAAACTGTGCAGTTGTACCAAAATGAAACATGGCTAATTAAACGGTAGCTGTCTGGCTTTCACTGGTGAGCAGGGTTGCCAGGTCTGAGCAAAGTTTCAGCTCGGTCTTACAACCCCAAAGGGAAAAAAAAGGCCAGCTTAAAGTTCATGGAATGGAGAAGGAAGGGAGATACGTTTTTCTTTTTGTGCTTTAACTTCGGGGTGTGGTGGGTTTTTAAAAAAATTTTTTTTGGAACCTGTGTTCTCTACCACACTGAGGGAACTAGGCAGGTTAGAGTCCTGCATGGGTTGCCAGCGCAGTGCAGAATCTTCACAGACAAATAAAGTGCAAACTTTAAAATGTAAATAAAATATTTTACATTGTGATTTTTATTTTACACATTTTCCTAAAAGAAAATTTCCAATTAATAAAATCAGTTTAGGGCCCAGGTCTAGTGTGGATTTTAACGAAATTTCTGCCAGAGGTGGTGCTTTTGACGAGGAACACGCTGTTAGATTTTGGGGTTGATCCGGATCAAATTTTGGATCCAGGAATTTAGTTAGTTAGTTAGTTGTTTGTTTGTTTGTTTGTTTGTTTGTTTATTTATTATTTTTGTGGCACTGAGAGAAGACAGTTTTTATGGAGGTTAAGTCTCAGAGCAGGACCAGTAGGGAGTGCTGTGCACGTTATTTTTCTGGCTTGGTGGTGGTTGACGCTCTACTTGATATTGTTGTTACTGGATCCACTAAGAGCACACTCCATTGCAACAGTCTATTATATGTATCAGTGATGTGTTATAAACAAGTAACAGATGACTGAACCCAGTGTTTAAACAGTCAGAATATTAAAATGAGCCTTGTAATAATAATAATAATAATAATAATAATTATAATAATAGTAATAATACTAATAATAATACTAATAATACCACTAATAATAATAATAAGTGGATAATGTGTAGCACCTAATATGGCAGCTGTGCAATTGCAAGTAAGTCCAGTTCCGCAGAATTAGGATAATAACTAGCTCCAAAGCATTCTTTTCCTTTTGTCTTCATTATTAAATGAAGGAAAAGCCCTTGTGACTTTTTTGTTATTAATATCCTCCATGCCTCGGGTTGGTACTGGGCCATGAATCGTTTGTTACTATCCCGCAGCCACCTTGTTCTGCTCCTCTGCAGCGAGAGCAGTGAGGTCCCTGTGGGTTAGAATGAAACGATGGCTTTTTAACAGGAGGCAGTAAAATTAAACAGAATAGAGAAACAAGCTTTCTGGACAACTCTCACGCACTAATGCACCTGTTCATCTCCACATTCTAACTTGCTGTGTCTTACTTGCACATTAGATGCACATGGAATGACCTCATAAAAAGTTTGAGACAAGATGTAGGTTTTGGGTTTTTTGTTTTTGGTATTTATTTCATATACTCCCACTGCTTACTGTCCAAATTGTTTCAGGACAATCTGAAAGCAGCAGGAATTATAGCTGCACTGGGAATAAGTAATGAACTGCACCACAGTCATCTCTGTTGCTTCATTTACAGCCCCCCATGCAAAAGTCCCCTGCTAAAAATAGAGCACCGAGATGCATGTCTAAAAGCAGTTAGACAAATCAGACCTCTTTAGGATCAATATATATATATATATATATGATATGTCAGCTCATGTTTGGAGAAAGAGGACTTGTATACTTTATAAACCCAGAGTGATGTGTGGAGGTGGAATCGTTACGGTATGGAGCTGCTTCTCTGTAAATGTTAGTAGGAAAATACATGTCATAGAAGGAATCGTGATGATGGGTGATTGACCGAGTGCACATTAGATCAGAATGTAATTCCATTGGCTAAGTAAGTGAATCGGGGATGAAGACGGGGTGTTTCAACAAGACAATAATCAAACTCAATAGGGCCTTGACTGATTTTCCTAATCTCCTAACTTCTGTTCTGTATATGCAGTCAGCGCTGTCTTAATGTGGGCGGAGTCTGTGTGGGGGGAGTAAACAATTCCTTCTGCCAACCTGCAATGCTGTCAAAAGCATGTTTTTTTAAATTTAGATGCTAACAACAGTAAGTTGTCTTTTCTTATATAGATTCATTTAAGAACTCTATGTTCAGTAATTTAATAGAGTAGGTGTGAACTGTTGTCCATATCTTATAAAAGACTGGACTAACATTTGGAACAATATTTTGATCCAGCAGGCCCTGGGTGATTTATACCCTTGTTTTTTTTTTTTTTCCTATCAACAGCAATAAAGGTTTAAATCGTGGAAGTGAACAGGGAAAGTAAAGCAATACATTTTGAACTGGATGGAACCAGGAAGCTACAACTAGTGTCATGCCAGCATAGACTGTATATTTATTGTATTATTGCTGTTGAAGGAATGTGCTACTAGGAAAGCAACTCAGTTTGCAGTAGTTCAGGATTAACATGGCAGGTAGGTCACTTGACTTCTGACAATTGATGCAGCACTCATTGAAACAGTCAGTCACTGCTCGGAAAAAAGCAAACTTAATGTTAACTTATATTGAAGTCCTACTGCAAACATACACCTGTGATGTTTTGTGGGCAATACTTCAATTACCGACTGAATCTAGTGGAAAATTTATCAGCGGGATCAGACAGACCCATGTAAACTTGGGTAATGAGTGACAATTTGGCAAAAGGCATGAAATTTAAAAAAACTGAACCACACTGACATCTCACTGCTGGAACCTCTAACAGCTTTGCAATGAAACACATGTTTGCTAATGCTTATGATGTCATGGTTTTTCCCAGGTTACGTATAAATGTGAAGTCTAAGAATGTCATTCATTCACTCACTCACTCACTTATTTGCCGAACCGCTTAATCCTACTCGATCTCAGCTGACACTGTGTGTGCTTGCCAGTTCTTCGTAGGGCCAACATACACACAACCGTTCGCACTCACATCCACACCTAGGGGCAAGCTGAAAGAGCCAGTTAGCCTAATTTGCATGCCTTTGGACTGTGGGAGAACCTGGAGGAAACCCACACAAGCTCAGGGAGAACATGCAAACCTGGGGACTCAAACCAGGACCTTCTTGCTGTGAGGTGGACGTGCTAACCACTGTGTTGCCATGCTGCCATGCTTAAGGATATCATTTATATAACATTACAGTGGATATATGCACTGCAAGTATAGTGAATAATAAAACAAGATTCATTCTTTGTTTGTTGAACATTTAATCATCAAGTTTTTTTTTCTAAAACATGCTAAGAATTATTATAATATAATTAAAATATGTGTAGCTTACATTGATGCTTTGGAGCTTTGGTAATAAATTTTGTCAAGTTCTTCAAATTTGGGAGTTTATGGCACACCGCCCTGGTGAGCGTGATGGCTTTCAGCACATTTATTGTTGAGTTTGTCACATCATAGGGCACAGGTTTATGTCACAAAAAGATCAGTGTGTGTTGCACGCCGTCCTGCGAGTGAGGGCTGCGATTCATGAATGTGCCAGGCGTAGTGACAGGGCCATCGGCGATAATTGGTGCCTTTTCCATTCGCCGTGCGTCCTGCTCTGTGCCACACTGACCCAAGCCTCCATCAAAGTGCAGGCGCAGCCGTCCAGCCTCAAGCCCGCCTCAAATATTAAACTACCTTTCTTATCTATACCATAAAGGGAAATAAATCATTAGGATGGGGGCATAGATATCCAGTTAGAAAAGTCAAAAGATTATTTTTGAATGCTTTCCCTTTTCCTACCTCGTTCCTGCTTTGTTATTAGCCTATAAATTGTTTGTGATATGCGGTGTAATTCTCTTTATTTTCTCTGTCTTCTAATCAGCGTTGAAGAAATTCTAAGGGCGTGCTGTCAGTGGGGCTCTCTCTGTCAGTGGGGTGTGTTGGCTCGGTGCAGAGAAAGTGTTAGTCATAAATTGGTGTCAGGAAATAAAAGTTGAGGACAATAATAATGGCAGCAATGGAAGGTGGTGAAGACTTTTTCAGTTCGATTTCAGTTTCATTTGTATTACACTTTTTAACAATTGACATTGTCACAAAGTAACTTTAGGTAGTAAAACAATTTTGGTAAAGAATTGAAACTTATCATCTTAAACATTTCTCTATAAACCCGAAACACCCCTAATGAGCAAGCCTGTGGTGACGGCGGGGAAACCCAAACCGTCACAATAGTTTAACATGCAGTGTAGTTTGTTATCTCATAACTCTAATGGTAATTGTAGTCCGAAAGTCATCTTCACAGTTTGAGTGTATATTTAGGTCCTTCATCCACAAAACGTCATCAGCAGGAACGAGGGGCTTCTAAGATGAAAACTCCACCCAGTAATAGTACATCAGGATGGATCTCATGATTCAGAGACCAGAAGGATCAGGTTCCCTGGCACCTTGGAAGTAGCATGTGTACCTCAACAAAAACAGAGAGAGAGGGAGGATGTTTGGTATGCTCATAACAGTATAACGGTTAAAGAAGACAGTTTATTAGTGCTGAGTGCAAGCAGGGACTCCAGCATGACTGACTATTACAGCATAACTGAAAAAAGAGAACCGGAAGGAAGACAGGCATAAGAGCACCTTGTAACATGAAGCAACCGGCCACTCCACTCCACTTTCTGGTTTAGGAAAAAAGCCATTTTACAAATCTACATCTTCAGGAACAAAATCTTAGTGGTTAAATGTTCTATAATTGCATAGTAATTATTAATAATTAAGTAACTAATAAGAAGTTTTTCAGTGCTTCATGTTGACTTTTGAAAGTTATTTGATTGGTTAACTTTGCTTCGAGAAACATTTATGAATAGGAGGCTCTATTTTTGTGGCGTCTTTATGATTTTCCTTTTGTTTCCCCCCATTAAAGATCTTAAGCAGCTGTAGCAGGTAGTGAAGTTTCATCAGGTTTGCTTTGATTCTTGATATTATCATCAGCAGGATGAAGGCTTTGATCGAGGCCCCACTTTTTTTTTAATTGGTGCAGCTTGCATCACATTATTTTCTCTCCTGCTTTCATTGTTTTCATCTTCTCTTTTATCACCTTGTTCCTTGGCAGGTGTTGAAGCCACGTCTTGTGGAGCAATGTAGGCAGAAAAAAAAAACACGCCAAGTGTTTTGTCTGGTTATATGTTTACATCGAAGGTAGAAAATCTGTGCATTTAATTAATGTTGTTGACTGCAGTGCAAGTACTCACAGGACTAACACTGAGTGGGCGCGTCGGTAGGTCTTGTCACCACTCGCGCTTATTACACAGACATTCATTAATCTGTTTTAACATTAAATATTTATTCTAAGCTGTAACAGTTTTTAGTGTGCTTCAAAGTATATTACATTATTCTTTTGTCCATGCTCGCTCTGTGCCTTTCTAGGAGGATATGAACTTGAATGAAGATAAGAGAGCTCCACTCAGAGAAAAGGACCTGAGCACAAAGAGAGAGATGGTCCTTCAGTATATCGTTACAGCAGCTAAAACTGTAAGTCTGTCAAAAACACACACACACACACACGCACACACGTGTACCTCTACCTTTGTTATGTATAATATATTCCCTAGCCTCGTACTCTAATCTTAATCATCACAGCTAAAATGCCTAACCCCAACCCTTACCCTAATCCAATTTTAATCTTACTCACTCATTTGCCGAACCGCTTAATCCTATTTGAGATGAGGGGAGGCTGGAGCCAATCTCAGCCGACTTTGGGCGAAGGCAGGGCACACCCTGAACAGCTCGCCAGACCATCGCAGGACCGCACACACACACACACACACACACCCACCCACACAACCTGCAAACTCAGAGAGAGAAACGAGCTAAGGACTTGATCCCAGGACCTTCTTGCTATGAGGCGGATGTGTTAACCACTATGCCATCGTGCTGCTCATGTCTTTACTCTCTTTGTCAAAAACATATTCTTATTTTCAGTATATAGCAAGTGCAAGTACATGTGCGTGCGTGCGTGCGTGCGTGCGCGCGCGCGCGCACACACACACACACACACACACACACACACACACACACACACGCACACGCGCGCGCGAACGAATCGAAGGCACCTCAAGGTTCAGTGTGTTGTGCATGCTGAGATGCTTTCTGCTCACCACGGTTGGAAAGAGTGATTGAGTTACTATTGAGTTGACCCTTTCTATCAGCTTGAAGTAATCTGGTGATTCTCTTCTTATGACATACGGAACATTAGAGCGTATGAAAAATCAGCTCATGGAAAGTTATGTGCATAAACCAGTCTGTTTTATCCAGTTGGCACCGGCGATGTCAGCGGTTAGGCTAACTTGTGGATTGTAATATTTGTGTTAAAGTAGGAGTGTAGTCATTTTTAAAGCTCAAAAACGACAACGAATGATTAACACTAAGAAGATTTCATAAACAATAAAAATCAAAACAATAGGGCCATTAGAAATCTCAGGGGTCTGTTATTTATTTTAAGTAACGAGGCAGTTGAACAATAATAAGCAGGCTGCCCAGACCAAGCAGGACTGAGGATTTTGAGAGTTTAATAAAATTGACAAGAAAAAGAAATTATTGGGCACTTCTGCACAGCCATAGAACTGCATGTTTTATACTCTGTAACCTTTCAAATGTTTGTGCAGTGTCTCTGTGGCTTGGTCTGTGTTCTGGGATCCTAATAGCATTTTTGTTTATTTATTGTTGAACAGAAATTCATTTTAGGTCTGTTACAAAAATGGGTCTGCAGAAGCCCCTTGGCTTGACTGGGCCAGAAAGTTAACCTTTTACCTTGATACTTGATGTTTAAGGCCTAAAGATGTTGCACCACTAATTGCACTCTTTTTAAAAAATGTTTTTTTGTCCCAAGGTAAGCAGCAAAGCTTGTTCTGTGCCTTTGCAATTAGGTAGACTGCTCATGGCAATTAGGTAGACTACACTGAAAAATTGTTGTGGCAGAAAAATCAGGTCGCTCAGGACACACTTTCTCTGTTCTTTAAAATAAAAGCAGACTGATAAGCCTCTGAGTTTTCGTCTTGCATGCAAAACAAATCTGCTAGTTCCAACACTGCATGACTGTACTCCACTGAGCAGAAAATCTACATGCAGAGCATGAAGAGGTAGATAAATGGCACGAGTCACCTTTTTTTTTTTCCTCGACTAAAATGAATTTTCCAATTTAATGCCCTTGTCACTTGCTCATGTGTTCATCTGCAGAAAAGAGAGTGCCGCAACAAGAGAGGGAAAGTTTAATTATAGTGGCATGCCATTAACTCCTCTGTAAATTCAATTATTTTGGAGTCCTGTGAGATTTTTTGAGATCGTTCAATTTATGCATGCCCTTAATTGTTTGTCAAACTTTATCACTTTGCAGTGCTTTAGGAGCACTGAAACATAGACTGGACAATCCTGATAAAATAAGACGTTATTGAACAATAAGCCTGGAAATTTTTAAATACTGTGTTTTATGATAAACTTGACATTGCTCAAAATTAATTTGAATTATCCTGAACAAAAGCAGCATTATGAAGGGATTAGTGCTATATATTTGATGAGTGATACTAACAAGTCAGATGTGCTTCTTGGACTGCATTCACTGTTCGCTGAATTTTCCCCCCTCTCGGAGTTTATTAAGGAATGGAAGTAGGCCTTTAAGCTAAGTAACTGTTCGTACATCAAACCCAAAAGACAAATTTGGGCAAACTGCAAAAATTTACTCTATGAGATGTTCATCCATCTGTCGATCCATTCATCCATTCCTTATGCGTCGTCTTTATCCTGCAGGACTGTAGGGAACCTGGCGCCAAATCAACTTAACTGTGGGGAAGAGGTCAGAAACACCCTAAACAGGTTGCAGGTCCAACACAGACATAAGCAACCATTCAGACATGTGAGCAATTAAGAGTAGCCAGTTGACCTAATGTGATTGTATTTGGACTGAGGAGGAAACTGGAGTACCCAGAGGAACCCACACAAGTATTGGGAGAGCATCCAACCTCCACACAGAAAGGCTGAGATTTGATCCCAGATCCTTCTTGCTGTGAAGCGGCAGTACTAATGTCTGAGCCAGCCTACCCTCCTGAGATGTTTTATAAACTTCCATATTACTTCTCAGTCATGGCTTTTGAGCATTGTGGATAGCCACACTTCTTGTCAAACTCTGTCTTCAACTTTCTTCATCTCCTATCATTGACATTCAGGACGCCCCCCTCACTCAATCTATGTTTCCTACCAATAATTGCCCCAAAATAAAGTCCTTCCCACCGACTCTGTTGCCGTGTCCAGGGTAGTGATCGAAGCTATAGATTCTGGCGGGGTTTTTTTCTCTATGATCAAAAAGCTCACTCTCACCTTGCAATTATCGTTATGGAATCCATGCATAATTGCACAAGTGCTGCATTTGTTACTTCTTCACCCACCTTTTTTTCTCTGATGCATCAGAGAGCTTCAATTGCCTTTCAGAGAGAGAACATTGAGACCTGTATGTATGATAGAAAAAGAACATTGTGCTCACTGCCAAATTTCTGTCTGCTTTATGTATCATTGGCACGTAAGTAAATACAATCAGTACACACAGTCCTGGTACCAGTTAGTATTACCTGGTATTGTGTGGAAAAATAAATAAGCAGTGGCAAATGTTCAGGGATAGAATTCTGATCAGTAGTGGGCTGATCAGAAAATGTAATGTGTGGATATGCACCGCGTGTAGAGAGACGCTCATCCCGACCCGAGGCTCATACTAACCTACTGATTAAACCGTTAGTCAGCATTGCTTGCTTTTACAGGTGAACTTGTTTTCTGATTGGTTAAACATGCATGTTGATTGTGTGTTTCCTGGATTTGATTGTTTACTAAACATGGCAGTAGTGATGCATGTAGCTCTAAAACCACCTGCACATATTTGTGTGGGTCTGACTTTATTAGCAAAACATCTTAAACCCATCAAGGCATGGACTCCACGAGGCCTCTGAGGGTGTGCTGTGGTGTCTGGCACCAAGCAGTTCACGGGACATCCTTTAATTCCTTTAAGTTGAAGGTGCGGCCTCTGGGGTTTGGACGTTCCACGGATGGGGAATTTGTTGGGCAGTTTTCCTCAAATCATTCCTGTACAATCTTTTAGTATGGCAGGGTGCATTATCTTGCTAAAAGAGGCTACTGCCCGTTAGGAAACACCATTGCCACAAAGAGGTATACTTAGTCTGCAACAATGTTTAGATAGATAGTACCTGTCAGATACTCCTATGAATTCTGGGACCCAAGCTTTCCCAGGAGAACATGAAACGGCTTCAGGTGACTTGCGTTCTTCACGTAGTCTACCCTGTTGCCATCTCTTTATCAAAGAAAGGATGCACGTGCACCCAACTGTCCATGTGAGGTAAAAGAAAATATGATTTATCAGACCAGTGCCCCATCCATTGCTCCAGTCGGTTTTGGTGCCTATTCTAGACACTTTCAGTGATGTACAGGGGTCAAGTATGTGCACTCTGACTGGTCTGAAGTTATGCAGCCTCATATGAAGCAGTCTCCAATGCACTGTTTTTTGACACCTTTCTGTCTTAGAATGCATTAACTTTTTCAGCAATTTGTACTGCTTGGACTGCAATTTTGTTCCAATCGATCAGATCAGACAGGCTGCTCTTTACTTCCGCTGTACGTTAATGAGCCCAAGCTGCTCGGAAATTTGTTCCAGGCTCACCCTTTGTCCTTCCTTGTACCACTTTTGGTAGGTACCAACCACTGCATACTGGGACAACACCTCACAAGACCTATATTTTTGGAGATGCTCTGATCCAGGCATCTGACCCTTGTCACTCAGATCCTTAGATCTGATCCTTAGTACTGTTCAATTGCTGCCTAATATACCCCACCCCATGGAAGAACCCAAGTGGCATGCACAGAGCCCTGACCTCAGCCCCGCTGAATATCTTAGGGGTGAACTGGTTCTTGATTACCAACTGCTAACCCAACCCAGCATTAGTACTTAACTTCACTGATGTTCTTGTAGCTGAATGAACACAAATCCCTATTTCAAATTTTAGTGGAAAGCCTTTCCAGAAGAGAGGTGCATATTACAGCACACAAGGTCGAGCAGTCCGGTATTAATGGCCTTGGTTTTGGAATGAGATCAGTTGCTCAAGTGTCCTCATACCTTTGGCTTAGAGAAATAGACTGTTTTGGATGCAAGTTCTTCACCTACCATGAAACATGCGTGCATACACATGCACACACACACTGCTTCCTTTTTGAATATTTATGGGAAGTTCTGAAGCTATTTTATTATGGAACGTGCTTCCACTCTGTCTACTTCTCCTGTCAAATTAATGTACATCACCCTGAAAAACTGACTTGAGTTTAAGAAAAAGTGTTAGTCTTTATATTGTGTCACGTGAATATATCGTTAGATACTATATAGATATATTGCTGGTAAGTATATAAATGCACTTTTTAATGACACTGATAGCACTCAGAACCCAAAGCAAATTTATTCTTGGTACGCCTGCCTTTGGAATATAAATCGAAATTCTGTCCTGGAACACCTTATGTCATGGCATGATCCTGGTCAGAAAATGTTGCCAGATACCATATTTAAATATATA
>JAQMYF010000017.1:19786748-19803513 GCA_030014195.1 Neosilurus mollespiculum | reverse complement strand
AGTTTCTGCTGGAGTTGGTGGGATTGGTCTAAGTTTCTGCTGGAGTTGGTGGGATTGGTCTAAGTTTCTGCTGGAGTAGGATTGGTCTAAGTTTTTATTAAAGTTGGTGAGATTCATTGAAGATTCTGCTAAAGTTGGTGGGATGCCTCAGTACACATAATTATTACTTTTTGCTTTCTTCTGATCTAGTGAAAATACTTTCTGAAGTCAAATATGATTCAGCATTTCCATTGAATAATGAAATGGAATGAATTAATTGAACTAAGTAATGATGTTGATAGTCAGGGTGAACTTTTTTTGTTTATTTCATAGCTGTTTGCTATGCATAGACTATTTAGCAGCGATACATACTTATGCAAATGTCGTAAAGCCATGAGCTCAAATTTACTGTCAGTGTTCACATGTCCTCACAGGCAACTGAACCCAACGTGTGCACGAGTGCACTTGCCTTTTGCAGAAAATAAGTTTTTAAATACCATTGAGAAGACAGTAAGTTATATCATGGCTGTTTCTTTTCTGAAAGTAAATGCAAACATTTTCAGAGCTCCAGTTTTAGGCAGTGCCTAAATATTTATATTAGTATTGTGGAATGCAACTAGCCTGTGTCACCCAGAAGCGGATGGGTGTCCTTTTGTTTTTTCCCCCACTGTTTTGTCCAGTGGTCTTGGAGAGTTTATGTTTTAACACTATCTTCTCAGGCTTGCCCGCTGAGGGTCTAAATATTTTTCTGATTTCTGTAAGGCTGCTTTGTGCAAGTGCATATTGTTGTGTTAATTTTTTGGATTAGTTTTTGGATAGTATTTGAACCACCACACCGTGACAGTGAGTATATTAAGCTTCTCCCAGGAACTCACTGAGCAAAAAACAAACACGGTAGCACATCTTGATCTCTCGAAATATTAACGCACACCTACTGTGTGGCTCTTTTTTCTTCTCACGCACATTAGATGTTTTGTCCAGTTACGTCACAGTGCTCAGCATCATGCATTCAGGTGGATGAGGTTCCAGTGACATTCAGATAGGTGTCCTTCATGCAGGTATGGGTGTGTGGATTGAGCACTGCAACCTCCTTCAAAGAACTGGTGGTGATATTTTCTCCATTATTTACTTGAGAGGAACACCACGAAATAATTTACTTCTTCCAGCAATCTGTCCTCCACTGTTTCACTCTCAGCTGCTGTCAGGATGTCAGTGACGTAACCGCAGGAACATATTTCTTCTAATATAGCCAAAAACATTGACAGGTCATCAACACCTACAACTCAAGGATAACTTTATTGTGAACTCTTCTTCCCTTTGCCACCCACACACTGGTTTTTTAAAAAAGTTGTGGGGTGTGTTTTTGGGTTTTGTTTTTTTTTTTTTTTTTTTTTTTTTTTTTAAATGAAAATAAAATAAAATATATATATATGAATATATATATGAATATGGATATTATGTAATAAATATAATATAAATAATAAATATAATATGTAAATATGTTAGGAATAACTGTCCTGGAGCTCTGTGCTGGAGGATCTGGATGATTTAGGGCGTTCAGGTGTGAGGTCTGAAAGTAGAATGGGAATTAAAAAAAAACAAACAAAAAAAACAATTTTTATTGTCAGTATCTTTCAAAGTTATATGGATTTGAATTTTGTGCTTGCGTTTCCTTGGTGTGAAAAATGAAAATATATTTCAGTCAGCAGTATTTAAACATGACTTGTTTTGTGAGCTTATCCTCTTGCATACTCAGATCACCTGCTGTTATCTGCTCGAAGGGAAATAAACATGGGGGGGTGGACAAAAAAGACAACCTCCCCATACACAAATATTTGCTTCCCTGTTGTTGCAAAAGCAGTCACTATGGTGACAAAGGAGTTCTTATTCGCTAAAAAGGAAAGAGATGACAGAAGAACGAAGAGAGAGAGAGAGATAGAGTAATGTAAGAACCAGGGAGAGAAAGATACAAGGAGAGTTATTATTTTTGTTGGGAGCAGCTGTACCTCATGTACCTAGTGATTAAGACCTCAGTCTCCCATGGCGTAGGTGGCCAAGTGAGTGTGTTTACCTTTTAGTTACGCAAATGCTCTTGCTTTAACAGAAGAACATTTGCAAGTAAGAAAAAAAAGATGGAGATAGAGCGCAAAAAATAAGCACCGTCTTCTATACTTTAACACAGAAAAGAATAAAATTCTGAGAACCAATACTATACAAATATATGATGGTGATATCTAACTGTCCCAAATCACATTTGTTCTTAAGGGAGAGGCACGCAGGCATGAGACACTTTTGTGGCGATCTGGCGAAAAACAACCATTAAAAATAAAGAAAAGACAGGTGAAATATCACAAGCAGGTTAAAGTGCTGTCAACTTTTAGGCAATGTGATTAAGTCAACTACCAATTGGAGTCAAAGTATAGTTTCGCAAAATGTTGACTGGAAGTAAACAATATCCACAATGTTGTTTGTTTGCCAGAATGGCAGCTCATGGTCATCACCCTCATCATCCAGTCTCTAGCGATCCTGAAACTTGCACTGATCTAATAGCAAAAATATGCGTTTATTTATTATGTGGTGCACCAATCAGATTTGGTGAAATGTTTAGCCACTCGATTCTCTTTAGTAAGATTTATCTAATTTTTAATAGGAGTAATCAGGGGTAGCCAGTTATTGTACCCACTCAAAATCTTTATAGTTACCTGGGAAAACATCCGAAAATGTGCCTTAACAAACTGTTAGAGGAACCAGAAAAAAGTTTTATAGCTTTGATCTGTAAACTGTGCAGTCTGTGAGCTGAAAGATGAAATATGGGTGACTTGCCAGTGTTGAAACGTATGCATTTTCTAACAATATATTTATGGTCTTGTAGGTAAGTAGCCAGCTACTACTTGTTTGAGCTGAAAAATATACAACAGGGATTTGCCAGGCAGCCTGAGCCTGGAACATCCGACAAGCAAATAATTTTGTGTGGATTGACCTAGGGCCAAGCTTTCAGATGGGCGATAAATAAATTGTGTTTTGCAAGTATGTTTCTTCATGAGTCTGTTTGCTGAGGCCCAATCAGTACAAAACTGATATTTCTTTTTAACCTTTTGTTTTGGTTTGCCTCTCTCTCTCTACCAAAGGTGGTCCAAGGAAGGACTAGTAAACTGGCAAGAGTGTTATGGGTACCCAATGCTCACCGATGTATTATGGCTGATTGATGTACAGTAAATGATTACTGGAAGCTGAATGAGTGAGCAGGGGTACAGGTGTAATGCTTTCGGATTAGACTTTTATGAACTGAAACTACCTAATTCTAGTTATGTGAAAATAAGTTATGTTATGAGGCCAATTCTATAAAATGTGTTTTTAGTCTAAATGAAGCGATGTGCCGCAGCATACTTAGTAACACAGTCCAGCTAACCAGTTAAATTTATCTATTTTTTTATCACATTTTTTTTTTTTTTTAGTTACTTTTTGCTTAATAGAAATTGCTGCTGTATCACATCCAGTCTTTTACTTTTTGTTCATCAGTCCACATTTCCAGAGCTCTTCATTACTGTCTCAGTTTGCCTCTCTTGGCTCATTTTAGCAGACCACATCTGTTAAAAAAAAATAAAAATAAAAATAAAGTGCTTTGCACTGCCTGCCTTTGGGTTGATTCAGTGTTCAATCAACGCATTACCAGGTAAAAAAAAAAAGTTTTTTGATTGCGTGGGTCAAGTTATATGGATATAAGTTCAAATATGTAAACAGCAGTAGGAAAAATGGTCCAAACGTACATTTTGGTTTGCTGTGAAATCTGTATGTCAATGTACTCTCCACTGTGATGTGAGAGGAAGCACAAGCTTTTTCTCACACAAGGAGTTCCCATTAAGGGGCCAAGCCGGGATGGTAACCCTATTGTTTTTGCTTTTTTGATTTTTCTGCTTCTTCAAATTAATATTTTTCCATAAATAAAACACATTGCACAGCCCAAACTGAAAAGTTATTTAGCACCTGGGTACAGATCACCACAGGGGTAGCAGAGACAAACGCTAACATACATTGGCCTACAGGGGTTGCTTCAGTAAAACGTGTTTGGGAACATAACTCCCCATATTTTTCCCCCTCAAAAAAACCCAAAACAAAAACAACCCGCAAAATATGCACAACTTACTTTTTTTGAACTTCTAGATTTTTTGCCCAATCTGCATGAAACTTTGGAGTTGGCATCTTGAAAGTGACCTGACAAAAAGTATATTTAATATAAAAGAATATTTTTAAGCTTAAAAATGCGTTAATTATTAACAAATTTTAGTATCCAGCATGCGAATTACAAAGTCTTTCATTTCTTGGCTATAGAAAAGCCATTAAACCATTAAAAATACCATTAAACTTAAGAATCTTGTGATTTAGCAGGAATTGGCCACTCGGGACGCGATAAATATCACTATGTAAAAATATGACGATATTTTTTTCTATATCCCAAGAGTTTCATCTGATTTTACAAAACTTGGGGATAACTGCTTGCATTCCTCAGCGATATTCCTCAGTTGTTCCTTGAAACCCCGTTGATAACTGCTTGCATTTCTACTTTTTCTTTTTCTCTCACTCTCCCTTCTCCATCTACTCCTTCTCCCCCTTCTTTAGACTGACAGTTGAAGTTTTATTCATTTATAGTCTTCCCTTACACAAATCCCTTAATACACCACGTCCTCGTTCTCCTTTCTGTTTTAAGAGTGCTCTTAAGGTCATTACACTACTCTATACATTCTGAATCATGTCTCTATGTAACACCTGCTAAAAGGAAACTTCTGTATAACGTGGAATAGAGAGACTTATCCTGGGAGAGGGAACACTTCGGTGGTAATTTCATGTTCTTTCTTCCATGCATGCTGAAGGTTTGCATTTTTATTTTAATCGGAAATGTAATTTCTTCTTCTAAAGCAGAAAACAAAGTAATTTGTTCCTGGCCAGTGCATCTATAGATAAAGCAATCCTTTGCAAGGAAAAAGAATGTGTCTGCTTGTACATATCACGCATCAGCACATTCCTCATTAGAGCGCATGGTCCGTGAAGACCATAACAACGGATTTTAGCTTGCCCTGTGTCTCACTGCGTGTTTACGTATGTGTTAAACTCACCTTGTGTCTTATTATGTGTTTACATATGTGGTTAACATGAACCTATTACTTTATTTCTGTCTCATCACAGCAAGTGAAAACATGGAGTCCTTGTTGGTACTTGGTATGATTTATTGATGGGTAAGAAATGACTAAACATGGTTTAGAATGAAGGATGAGGTTTTCTGACTTATAACTCATGTTTTATGCAGTGTTCGATATTAGTGTAATGTGTTATAGCATACACAATATTACAGTAGTGTGCAGTGAAGATTATACACCACCACTTTTTGTGTAAAAGGGCTCCTAATAAAAAGAAGTAAAAAATTTCTTCTCTATAATTTTTTGGTGGAAATGTATTGAACAATGCTATTGTAGGCAACGAGAACCAAAAAAAAAAAAAATCATTCCGACAAGTATATTGAGGTAAAAGTATGGATAATAAACAAAACACTGAAAATAACAATTTTTTCAGAAAAAATTGAAAAGTGAAACTTCTTCACTCGCTGAACCATTCCATATGGTTTGAAGTTCATTCATGCTATGCAAAAGCAAAAATAAATAAATACATACATACATCAGACATACATAAATAAATAATGAATTTTTTTTAAAAATTCATGTTTATTAGCAATTCTTTTACCTCAATATACTTAAAAAACCAATAATGGAGATCTTTATAGCTTATTTTTATTACTATTAATAAAATCATGATGGACACAGGTGAGCTCCCAGCACAGGCAGGTACAGAGCCATTAAACCCTTTTCAAAGTTTTGGTAGGACTATATATAATACATATATACATTCATATATAATGAAGAGCAAACTAAAACCAGATTTTATTAGTTTATATTTATGTATATTAATCATGAGACTGGACAGGTGAGTGCGGTGCTTTCACCTGAGATAAGCGCTAAAGAGTGTTTTAGCACATTTAGAGTTTAATAGGCTGCATACTACATGGACACACACACACACACACACACACACACACACACACACATACACACAAAAACAACTCCATGAAGGAGTGTTCGCACACTTATCTAAGAAATACAAGAAAGACTGATTAAAACAAGATGTGTGATAATTCTGATGCTGCCTACATGTAACAAACTGTCATTTTGATTCAGTCACTATCTGCTCAGAATAAGGATTTATAATCCTGAGATAGTGGACCTTGTGTAGTACATACTAATTCCTCTTATTATATATTTGTCTGATCAGAATTGGCAAATCAGTTAAGACATGCGGCTACAAAAGTTTGCAGAACCAGTAAAAATGTATACTTAGTTTTGATTATAAAATTCTTCCTAGATGCACTTGGACACATTACCACTGATGTAACTTGGGGTCAGCAACCTTTCAGCGCCAGAAACCTTCACCCACTCAGCCCAGCCAAGGGTAACCAGGCCCTGACTTGTGTCCAAGTAGCTTATATTCTACAAATAACCCCACTCATCCTTCATCCTTGTCAACATGTCAAATGCTCAGTGCCATGGGTTTTGTCTGGATTTCACCCGACAGACATGTGCCTGACACAACCAGATCTGTTCATGCAGTAACACATGACTCTAGCAAATGTCTCACCCCTATCTCAGTAGCATGCACCTGATGATCGTTCCTTTTGATCCACTGCCATGTAGAAGCCTTCTCTGGTGCCTCGGCTGCCTCTTAGCATACCTACAATTCCCTGAAGGCTGTATTCTGGAACTCATTGGGTCCTAACAGGGCTTTAATGTTTTTAAAACTAGCATTGTCTGGTCCCAGGGTGGGTTTTGTGAAATTGTTTTGGAGTTGGAGTTACTTTTCCAGGTCCGATTTCATTTGCCGGATGTGTTGTTCCAAAGAACCCTGCTGCCGTCTTTGGCTGGGGTTGGGGCTGGGGCTTCAGCTTAGGCTTTTCTCCTGCTGTGATGAAGGCAGTTGCCAGCCTTGCTGATTGGAAGCGTTTGCACTGGACTATGGCACTGCAAATGTTGTCATTAATTGTCTTGAGCAATTGGTTCTGCTGCCAGAGGTAGTGACTTTCACCCAGATCCTCTTCTGCGGCACAACCTTTCTCCAGTCGGATTGGACTTGGTGGGAACATGTCTTGGATGAACTCGATTAGGAACTTGATGTATAAAGATTCACCCTGACATTCCTCAAAATATTTCCTGTCCTCATCCATGTATGTTCTTGTTCATGTACTTTGTTGGGACAGAGCCCCACTAGATGGCTTGCACAAGGCACCCTTGCTCTGGCTCTTACCTTTGATCAGTCTGTGCCTTTCCTCGTGCTCAGTTGTAGAGGGCTCTCGTAAAGCTTCCCAAGCAGATTTCTCTGCTGAAATATGGTCCACGGCATCATACACCTTCCAGTTCCTCCCAGTTTGCCCCTGTATAATGATTGTATAAAGGGAATGGAATGCATTAATTTGAGTAGCTTTGGTTGACCTAAGCACTGATAATATTCTCATGCTGTGATAAATTATATATTATAGGCTCCTGGATCTTAAATGTTATGTTCAATGATTTGTGGTTTAATGGAACATTTGTGGCTTCTGTGGTTAGAAGCTCATGGGGCTGGTGTGTGTTTTATTCTTTGTTAATATTTGAAACAAATGTGCTTAATCCTTTCATTATATTTTTGCTTATCATTCGTGGTTGTGGTCAGCTCTTTTGAACTCACCAGTGTGATCATATCTTTTAATATTTACAGCTAGTTATTTTCCCACCCCAACCATCAGATCTGCTTTGTTGGCAGAACCAGGTATTTGCACTTTTCACTTCTTTGCTTGATCCACAGACATTTCTGGACTGATTTGATGATTAATGGTGTGACCAAACCACCTGTGGTTTCGATTGGGGGAAAAAATGATGTGAAATGAGGACAGTATATGATTTAAACTTGGGATGATGGAAAATTAACGTGTGAGCAATGTAGGGTGTTAAAATGGTAGGTTTACATCATAAGGAGACATGGCAGGTGATTAAAGCACATTTCTCTCTCTCTCTCTCCCTCCCTCCCTCCCTCCCTCAGGGCAGTCTGAAGAGCAGCAGCCATCAGATATCTCCTCAGGAGTTTCTCAGTGAACTGAAAAGTGGTGCAACTGATGAGAGGCTGTTTGCCTGCCTAGATTCCCTCAGAGTCTCTCTCACCAGCAATCCAGTCAGGTACAGACACACACACACACACACACACCTGCCGTTCTGTCTTTTCATTTTGCTTTACACTAAGTGTTGTTCCATGGTTTAAATTTCAGAACACATACACACACACACACACACACACACACACACACACACACACACACACACACACACAGACTGCCCTTTCCACCTGTTCTGACCCACCTTTGTTAACATTTGGCTAACTTCTAACTCCTGTGCCGAATTCTGTGGCGTTAGCTTACAGCAGCACTGCATGCTGTGAAAATTTAATATGTACTGCAGATGGGTGCGATGCTGGAGTTTCTCTCCCCTGCCTCATAATTGTTTGATGCCGATCATGGTAGGCTCTCCTGCCGCTTATCCACATTCGTACCACAAACATGAACCAAGCTCCTCCATGAGGTGGGGCGATTAATACTGAAATAATTACAGCTTTTGTGATGATTAAAACTACCTTAAATGCAAACTTGTTTATAAAATTCAATTCGCACCAAGGGAGGTCTGCTAAGTTTAGGCTCCAGGGGAACAAAGGAAGAATAAGTTACAATCAAACAGATGTTTATTATTTGGTGTGCATTTCTGATGCTGTTCTGTGGCTGATCTGTTTTTGTGTTTCTTTTGATAACTTTTGTCCTCCAGCTTGCATGGTGCCTATTTACAATAATTCCCTGAATTAAAAAAAAAAATTATTCGTTAAAAAAAGCAAATGCCTTAAAATTGAATTTTTTTCTTTTTTTTTTTCCACACGTGAAAGCAGACTTGAGTCCATTTTTTTTTTTGGTCTTCATATTCAGAGTCTTTTGTCATACAAGGTGTTTCAGCAACTCTGATCACAGAAATCCATTAGGCGCAGCAGTTGTGTGCGCTGCATGTGTTTATATAGATAAAATTATTACATTCATTTTAAGTTAATTTGGCCGACCACACTGAGCACCGCGAGCAATTTTGGTGGCTAGCATTGGTCATTCGGCGACTAAGGTTGGAGGAGGCAAGCTGCTTTCATCCTCTCTGCATCCGTTATTGGAGTAATTCATGAAATGTCATGATTTCTATTAGCATTCCTTTTGGTGTTTGGGCACGTTCTGTCTGAGAGCGCGGCTGGCCGAGCGATCCACAATCAGTGAGCATGGCCAGCCTCGCATTGCGTTTTTGAAGATCAGCCATTACTCCTGGTTTGTGTGCCTCTCTGTTTTGTTTCACTCACAAGGTTAAAAAAGTTCTCTAAGCAGTTCAGCAATCCAATCTTGGTTTTAGCATGCGCTGTCCTGCTTCTAGTGCCACTACAGCTACGCGAAGCTGGCGCTGCTCTTTTGATTAATCCACTTTATTTCTGTCCCGTCTGCTGATTAAAGTCCGCAGTGTCCTAGAGACAGAGTTCATTTAGTTCGCTTGCTTGTTATTCATCTCACAGCGACGACACTCATCTCTACATATTGCTACAGTTGACGCTGTTGCATAAATCTTTCAACATGAATTTTTAAAACCACGCTAATATTATCATTTAGTGTTTTTGGGTTGGGGGGTGGGATGAGGGGTCAATTTGGACGTATTTACAGCGTTTCCTTATCTTTAAGGCCTTAATAATGGGTTTTGATAGACTGCACTGTGGAAAATGGCAAGAGAGGAGCTCCTAGACACTAATTATTCATATAGTAACCGTGACCTAATTCTGCAACAAGTGTTAGCTTATAGGGAAGAGGCAAAGGGGTACTCTAAGAGTCCTGTGGCCATTTGTCTGATGTGTCCAGTGTCCTCCACTATACGCTATATGGCCATCAGCATGTGGATGCTTGTCCATGATCAACCAATAATTTGACTTAACCTAACGTATGCCACAAATTCGGGGGGATATTTCTCTGGAATTTAAAATTTAGTTTTAAAATTTCTTTTTGACTGGAACTGAGAGCAGCACGGCATTTAACAGCACGACAAAGTCTGTGTTCACTAAGTAACTTCATGAATACATGTTTGCTACAGTTGCAGTGTAACAACTTACTTGAGTGTTCTGCGCAGAGCCCTGACCTCTACCAAAAACCCTCCCAGTAGAGTGGAGATTATTATAATAGAAGAATGGGCCTAAACCTGGAATGGGTTATAGAACAAGTACAGTAAGGGTTTGATGGTTCACGTGTCCTTTTGGTCATTTATGCTTGTGACCGTATAGTTTCTGTCCATCTATCTATGCGTAGTCCTCTTGCTGTGCAGCCTGCTCCAGTTAATTAGAATGTTTCTGTCTTTGTTTAGTTCAGATCCTGTTTACACTCCTGCCATGAGCCAAAAACCATCTGCTACCTTTAGTACACTTTTCTGGGTACAAGCTCCAGCAATTTAAGAGTTCTTATTGAAATAATTTCATTGTGAGCTTTTCAAAGGAAAATATAATTAATGGAATGAAAAACAAAAGTTATGAAGTTGAGACTGTGGCATAGTCTGGGCAACTATACCCATCTCTAGAGAATGCTTAGAGAATGGTTTATGGTGCTACTTTACATTAAACAGTTATGATTAAATGTGGTACTTAATGTTGTAGACTAGGGCTTTGTAGATAATGCTATGATTTGTGATCATGTTATAATAAACATAGTATCATGAATATGAGTACGAAAACAAATTTCACAGATAAATTTGAAAAGTGTTTTTAAACTCAAACATAGAAATGTACAAACGTAAAAAAAAAGATAATTTGTATGATACTGTTCTCAGAAACACTTGATATCTTTCAGAAATAAATAAGTATATTTTTCATAAATAAAGGCATTTCTACAAACTATTTTTGCTTTCAAAAATACAGCTGTAAAGTAAGTCGATGATAAATATTACAACTTCTGATTAAAGAAAAACGTTTTGAATGCCGTTACAGAAAAGGACATGTGTCAGTGTGAAATATAAAAATGAAGGCTTTTCTATGTGGAACCTCACATTCAACATGATTAAAGATATAAATCTAAAGTGGTTCCTTAAGTTTTTTTTTTTTAACCAAACCCAGTCCCCTATAGCTACCTGTTGTACATATGTACAAAATTAAATAATTGGTGGTTCAGTGGTTGAGGCTGTAGGTTACTGATCCAAAATCTGGGGTTCAAGCCCCAGTACCACGAAGCTGCTATAGTTGGACGCATGAGCAAGGCCTTGGATAAGGATGTCTGCCAAACGCCATAAAGGCAAATGTACCTATTGTCCTTCGAAAATCCCAGCTATCACTTTAATATTCTTTGGCAAAAATATTTGCATGTTTACCTTGTCTGGTTTTAGACATTGG
This sequence comes from Neosilurus mollespiculum, assembly GCA_030014195.1. Classification (NCBI taxonomy): domain Eukaryota; kingdom Metazoa; phylum Chordata; class Actinopteri; order Siluriformes; family Plotosidae; genus Neosilurus; species Neosilurus mollespiculum. The sequence continues at coordinate 19,792,029 of JAQMYF010000017.1, read as the reverse complement.
GGATGAGCTGATGCAGTGTTACCACCTGTTTTAAATGCTCTCTCGGATGCTAAATAGCTAGGTATTTAGCGGGATTAAACTAGCCTTTTGTTCTGAAACGTTACCGAAATGGCTAACAGTTAGCGTCAGTTCATGCGCCACAAAAAATTTTAATGGTGGAAAATCCACAAAAAATAAATTAAACTTTCCCCAGCTGTGTAAACTAGCACAGAAATATCTGTGCATACAAGCAACAAGCTCTGCATCTGAAAGAGCTTGCTGTGGGATATAATGATGTTCATTACCTCCGCCAAGAAGATTGGTTTACCCTGGGTTTTTGTGTTTGTAAGCAGGATTAAGTAAAAAGATATGTGTGGATTTTCATGAAATTTCTACCAGAGGTGGGGCTTTGGACAAGGAAGACTTTCTTCAAGGCGTTCTTTAGCATTGTGAGAGAATTTTTGACATTGTTCATATTAGGAATTGCTGGGCCTGGTGGAGTTTTGTGCTCTCGATGTGCTCCTCTTTCACATTTTTGCCTCTTTCTTCTTAATGTTGCTGTGAGTAAATTTAAAATATTGCCAAATGACGGGTGAAACATTTTTCTTCTCCCCAGTTCAGAGTTAGCATGCTAGTTAACATGCTTCTTCCATCACTCGGTTGACTCACTGAGTAGTCATGTGACCTCGACCATACCCTGCATGTGCTTTACTGCCCAGACAGAGACTGACTGGTCATTTAAACATCATGAGTTTGTACAATGAGCAGATTTGACGCAAAGAAAAATGTAATGTACACACAAGCTCAGGATACAAAAATTATACACGTCGGCAGTGCGACTGTGATTAGATTAATCGTGTAGCACTAATATGGACATGGATGGTCGTTCTCTCTCTCTCTCTGTCTCTATCTCTCTGTCTCTCTCTCTCTGTGTGTGTGTGTGTGTGTGTTTGCAAGGGAAGAGATCTGCAGATTAGATTTGTCATTGATGTTGTGGTTCAAAAGCAAACTCACCTTTCATGTTTAACATAGTTTTCAAGACTTTATAAAAAAAAAAAAAGAAAGTGCTGCCATTGACGTCCACTCATAAAACTGTGGAATGCTCCTCTACAAGGCCCATCTATTATGATGAAGCCTTCAACCTCATGGCTTCCTGTGCAGTGTTGCATTGAGAGGGGAAAAAGTCTGCCTTTTCTGCATGTGCTTCTTTTCACACCGCCACAAAATTCAAGCCACATTCAAATACGGCAGTTTAAATAGACTCGCACCTTCTGCCCTTCAAGCAGAGGTATGCATTTGATTTTTATTTATTTATTTTTGATACCAGATAAATCTTGCCTGACTTGGTTCCACCTTGTGACACATGCATTATAAACTCTAATCTCTGCCATGTCCCAATTTAAAATGTTGACAGCTATGACAGCAAGAATATAGCACCTCATCAATGTCAAACCATGCGTTTAACTGCCTGCTGGCTAAGGTGATGACTGTACCAGCTGATGCTGAATTTCCTTATTTCAGACTTGAAGCGCATCATACTGTTTGTGGAATCGTAAAGTTTGCAGGGACGTGTTTTACTCAGGGGAATATACCTGTATATGTTGTCTCGTAAACAGGTAATGATGATGGTAAAAAAAACTTAACAGATTTCTGTTGCTTTCCCCCCTTCTGTCAGACTGCAGTTCGGTGAGCACAAAGGCTCAGCTGTCTCGTGTTTGATTTGTGCACGAACAGCTTTCGCTGTCTGTTTCTGTCTGTCTCTTCCTCTTTATACACACACGCACGCACGCACACTCTTTGTCCTCTCTCTCTCCCTCTGTCCTTAAGCCGAGGACGGTTTGGCATTGGACCATGGCCAAGGTACAGAAGAGGCATAATTTATTTTCATGTTTTTCTTGCACTCAGGCAAAGTGTCTGATTGGTCTAGTGAGTGATGTTTCCAATACCTGCCCGTGTTACCATGAGTGACACTGATTTCTCCCCGTGCTCTGGCCTCTCCATGTTTTTCCTCTTCCTGGTACCAGTTCAGAAGTCCATTCCTAATCACACTGCAGAATGCTAAATGGTTTTGAAAAGACACCTGTTCTGATTTGGTCGGTTTCATTGCACTCCACCGGTCATGACTGGTTAAATATTAAATACGGTGCCCTAACGAGGCCCGGGCCGGCTGGATGGATGACGACCTTTTCTCCAATTTTTCACACCTTCTTGTAGATTACAGATTTCTCCTCACCACGATGGCTTTTAAATGAGAGCAGACCTCGCCACTCGTTGAACAGATTGGGCAAAGAAACAATATTGCCAATGATTACTTCAGTCCTAGTGTTCAGTGCACGCAACAGGAGGCTGAAGCAGTGTGTTTGCGTTTTACTCAATCATTTGTAAGGAAGGCGGTTTGCTCGGACGGGGATTCATGCTGATGTGTTGTTTTTTTTTTTTAAAGGTTACCAGCAGGAGCAGCATGAATTCCTATCGAAATGCGTCACTCTCTGTCATATGAACGGAGGTGTTAGGGGTGTAATGATTGGGCTGCTCCTTGTTCGATATTCAACAGACAATCATGGATCATCTCTCCCCCCAATCTCCGCAAGGATTAAAATTTACATCCAAACCAGTTCCCAGCATATTGCTACATTAACACAGAGGTTCTGTGTTGTTTTCCTTACAGTCCCAATGCGAAATCTGTACAAAAGAAATGGAACTCTGTCTCCTGGCATTGTAGAGGAGCTCTTTACCTGAGCAGTGCAGAACAAGAAAGCTATTAACATGTGCAGAAGTCCAGAACAAGGCAGCCATTCTCACTTTCTTTGTTTTTCTGTCTTTCCCTTTTCTTTCTACTGCACTCCACCACCCCCCTCCTTCTTCCCACTGTCTCACGCTGCGCATACTTCCTCATTTTCCCCTTTTACCTTGGTATCAGATGGGCTCTGTCCTGCCAAGTGTGACAGAATGTAAAGTGGGTAATTTTCCCAGGGCCCAATAAAGCTCATTGTCCTCCTGACAGAGGGGGAAAAAAACTGTCTACACAAATGTGTTTTTATCATTATGGTGGTCGTCATCTAGTCCTCCCCTCTTATATATGTTTTCTCTAACACTAATCCCGCTTTTTCAAGGCCATTTAGTATGTGTCTATGTAACGGGGCAGAGTTTGTATGGCAGGCGTTTATTTCCAAAGTGTTTCACATGCTGACTTTAAATAGGCTATTATGGCACTTGTGTGTTTAGCATAACAGTGTTTAAATGTTGTGTGAGACAGCAGTGTGACAAGTTTCTCAAAATTTCTCACACCTCACTGTACTTGAACGCTAGCCAGAGGATCTGCCTGTTGTTGTGCTGTTTGTCGAGAGCATATCGAACTCGGAAGAAGGTGAGAGATATTTGGGAATCAGTGCAATCACATGCCAATAATGTGTGTTCTGATCAAAGAGGGTCGTGATCTTAGTTCATGGCGGTTTTCACACATTGCAATAATTATTCCTGGACTTGGACGGATCAGAGACCTGGAACTATCCCAACTGGAAGCAGTGTGTAAAACATTGCAGGTGTGATGTCCCAGGGTGGTAGCGCCCCTCTTTGTGACATCATCACAGGGTGCGTAATGCAGTCACAGTTTGTATGTAAATGCCTCTCACTGTGACATCATCGCAGTGTGTTGGTAATGCGACACGCTGGCGGGACATTATGACAAAGAGACAGGGGAACATGGAGTCCGGCTCCCGGTGGTCTGCCTATTGCATGGCACATCTCACATTTTAGCTTTTGATATCGATTTCTTTTCCCTCGAAGTGATTTTCCAGTTCAATATTTTCATTCCTAATTGGAGTATATTTTAATGGTATTTCAGGCACATCGATTAGTAACGAGAAGGACTGTATGACACCATTGGTGTAATTATCGAATCCTGCCCTGTTTTCTGGCAGGGCGGTATGTGCTGTTTAGAAAGTCTGGCTCGGTGAGATCCTGTGGCTGTGGAGCAGGAGATGGTGCTTCAGTGGTGCTGCTGTGGTGTGGCATTTCTTGGAGCCTGTCACTCTCAATAGTGCTTACTGTCGCTGTGGGTTTCCCCAGAGAGAAGCTTCCCATGATCTGCCCCCAGGGGGTCCAGCCTGCACCCACATGCTGCCTTTCACGCCCTGTTGAATTATTTTCTCTCTCTCTCTCTCTCTCTGTCTCTCTCTTTATTTTAAATTCTCTTTCCCACACTTTCCTGGCACCTAAAGAAAGGGCGAATGCATGCAGAAAAAAGAAATGGAAAAAATGTACTGTGTAACATAGAATCGATTGCTGATTCTTTGCTGAAATTGCCTTACATACAGTAGTGTGCAGTGAGGATTATACACCACTTTTGCCTAAAAGGGCTCCTAATACATTACTCTTTAATTTTTTTGGTGAAAATGTATTGAACAATGCTATTGTAGGCAATGAGAAAAAAATAATCATTCCGACAAGTATGTTGAGGTAAAAGTATGGCTAATAAACAAAAACACAGAAAATACCAATTTTTCAGAAAAATTGAAAGGTGTTGCAATTTATTTTATTTTATTTTGCATAGCACGAATGAACTTCAAACCATATGGGATGGTATAGCGAGTGAAGAAATTAAAAATATGTGAACACTGTGCCTGAAAGGTTAAATGCTGTAATGAAAGTAAAGGGTGTTCACACTAAATATTTTTCTCAAAAAAGAGACTTATTTTTGTTATTATTATATATTGTTTGTTTACTTATTCTCATCAGTATGATCCAATATTACATGAAATAAATACTTAAATAGTACTTGGTTTCTGATTTTGTCTATAAAGTGTAGAATCATCACTGTACACTATTGTAGAATTATTTCTCTTTGCAGTTTCCATCAACTCAAATCAACATTTAATCTCGATATTTTTAGTAGCCACATTTGCATTATTTAACGTTAAAATTCAGTGATTGCTCACATTAATAATCCTGTTGACTTGCCAAACATTTAGGCATAATTCTCAAATCAAAGAACATGTGTTAGTTTTCGGTTGTAACCTAAATTATTATATAAAGATTTAGGCACAGTGAGACCATTCACAAAGTCTTAATAGGGAGCTTCACCTTTAGGAAGTGCCTAAATCAATAGATTAGCTGCTATAATAAAAGGGCTAACATAACTTGCTTCCGGGAAGTTCCATAGCATTTGCTGTAGCTAAAAGCCATTAAAAATCTTATTACCGTTATTTATTAGTGGCCATGTAATGAATGAATATATATACAGTGAGAGTAAAAAGTATTTGATCCCTTGCGGATTTTGTTGGTTTGCCCACTAATAAAGACA
>JAQMYF010000017.1:19760260-19774584 GCA_030014195.1 Neosilurus mollespiculum | reverse complement strand
GTGTGTGTGTGTGTGTGTGTGTGTGTGTGTGTGTGTGTGTGTGTGTGTGTGTGTGTGTGTTTATTTATTTATTTATTGGTTGGTTGGTTGGTTGGTTGGTATATTTTTTTTTTTCTATTTTTGTATATTCACATATTTTTGTGTAATTAAACATTAGGACTTTGTATTTTTCTGTTTCCATCTCCACAGTCTGCAAGACCTTTAAGAGAGTAATAGGGCTTTATATTTTTACTGACAACAATAATCAGCTATTAGTTATTATTATTATTATTATTATTATTATTATTTTATTTTATTTTTATTATCTCTATCCCATGACCAGGGAGGAGCGTAAGCAAACTCATGCCCCCTCCGTGACATGCAGTGCTACCCCCCGCCTCTTTACAAACTGCTGCGCATGCGTATTTGAGGGCGGTCTAACACACTCAGAGGGAAAGCGCTATCCGCCCCCTCGTACGAATGAGCTCACAGATGCCTATGATTGGCTGGTGATCACTGTGAGTGACAGGGAAGTGAGCGTATGCCATCCCTTCCTTGTCTTTCAAACAGCATGTACTTTTCTTTCTGAAAAATATTTCACATCAAAAATAATATAGTATATGTTGTGAAAAATATTATCATGAAAAATACTAAAACTTTTAGGTTGTATCATGCAGCTCTAATATACTAGAGTGTATATTCGAATGATATAAACCATGTAATATAAATTTGTAGGTATTAACATGTATCTTTCATGTAAAAAAGGTGCATTAATATGAATTTCTTCTATTATTAACAGGAGAATAGATGAGAGCGAGAGAGAGAGTAAGTGCAGAATACAGCATGAAAAGTTTCTTTTAAACTGATTGTGCGTGTTATAGCATGCTTGTAGCTGGTAACTCTCCCCTCTGGGTAACTGAAACTGATACGGTCAGCTGTGTGCTTAGTGGCCTTTAAACACACATTGTAATAGAGCAGGAAGCACTGACTTTGAATATTTTACTCCGTTCACACTATTTCCTGATAGACGATCGTTCCTCGTTTGACCTTTAGAAGTTGTTGTCAGAAGTTTTCACGCTGAGTAGAGTAGGCCCTTTGAGGTCTGCCAGCAGATACTTTTTCCATACAGTGAACACTAAAGGAAAAGATGATATGAGCTAATGTTATCAGACTTCAGCTATTGTATCAACTGTTTTCATTGTACCGAGAAATGATCTGAAATGCTCTTCTTTTGAAAGTGTTCGCAGATACGAAGGTGACAGAATCACTCATCATATATAACCTTTAGAGACACATAAACAAGACCATTCCCCCTTCCTGATTTTTGGATCATTTATTAAGCAAAGATGATAATATATAAAATCTGGTGAGATTATTTTTTGATCAGCTCAATGCACTGTATTTAGGTGCATTGTTAGTGTTTTAACCTAATAATTTATTACATTTAAATATATTAAATGTTTAGACAAAACAAGCTTTTGCCTTGTACGCCATGACTGTAGGATATTCATAGGAACAAAAATTTACCATGTGCATCGACTCACAAGCCTTTTTTTTTTGCTAAAATGGTAATGAACAGCTTGTAATGACTGAGTCATTTGAAATTCTAAAACATTTGCATGTAGTTGGCTGTATTATATGGAAGAATAATAGGTTGTATAATAGAAATATAATAATGCCAGAAGTGCTTAATGCAGAATGTCATCTTGAATTACGTGAACTGAATAAAAGCATGTTGCAGTAACATTGCTTGAAGTTTTTTGCCCTGCAATTTGACACAAATTGGGGAAAAAGAAAAAACACCTTAACCCCTGATGGACGTGTTGGCGCGTCCAAATCACATGGCCAATTTAAGATGACGTAGCAGGAAAACATGGTTTTGGTGAGTCTCAGTTTCAACTTGTGTCAGAAGTGCAGATTTCAACTATATAGCAGTTTTTAAATGGTGTTGATGGGCCAAGTAAAATCAGTTATGATTAATCATTGAATACCTTTAATTTAACTTCCCACGATGGCAGTTTACACGGTGTGATGTCAGCAAAAACAACCCCAAGGCAGTCTGGAGTTAAATGCTGCCATCAAGTGGACAACAGGGGGAGTAACACACCCTGGAAATGTCGGTGCTAAATTTGTACATAATTTTTTAAATTTACAATTTATATTTGCATTCTAAGTGATAAAAATGGCTCGTTTAACATGTTAACATGTAGTTTTATCACAGCAAAAAAACAAACAAACAAAAAAAACAACCTTTTTTCTACTTGGATTTTGTGCTTTTTGCCTTTTTTTTTTTTAAGTCCACTGTGTTAATACATTATGTCAAAATTAAAAAGTTTATACAGGTGAGGTTGTTCTGAAAAAAAAAATGACACCAAACAAGGCAAGATAAACAGTTTTTTTAAGGTGAAATATGAAGATAAAATCAAAAGTAGTCAAAAACGGCCAACTGTAACCTGGACCCTTAAGGGTTAAATAACACATGGAAATTTCCTGTATTTCAATTCATTGGTATTGGGAAAGGACTATTCCAATATTCCAAATCCAGTGATGTAAAATACACAGACAGTTTTAATGTGGCGGTAAATGAATAAGTAAACATAAGAATTTTCCTGTTTACTTCTTTGACCTCATTCTGGATTCGAGCCCACACTTTTACTTTTACTCATAAACCACAGCTCTAACTACTGGGTTATGAGAGATTAGTTTTGTATTGACGTGCTGCGCGCTTTAAACCAATAAAATCATACAGGTAAGTCAACGGCCTGTCCATAAATAAGCCAATATTTCCGGTTATGTTGCTAAGCAACCAAATCTCAGAGTCAGCTGACTACCTCACATGGCAGAAGAATTATATATTACGTAGGTCTGCCTAAGAACACTTTCATGCATGGTAACAACACGATAATGAATTACTTATCTTAGTTCGATTTTTCCTTAAAGGACTTAACCTGTTCATGGCTCAGCTAACCCCGAAACCTTTTAACATGACGCTCTGCGGTTTGTGTTGCTTGTGCATGTGTTGGCATGAAGGCATATTTTATAAATGTTTCAATATTTAAAGGCTTCATCTGTCTGGTTTGTCTGCGTTGGGTGCAGTAAGCCTTAAGGCTGATTGTGACACAATCCTATTGGTTCCTGCTCCAGCCCTCAGCCCATCACATCCCAGCGCGATCTTTATTCCACCTCTGGGAGCTCTCAATGGGTTCCACCATTATAAATCATGCATAGTGTATAAATATATTCCTACTTGTGGCTTTTACCTACTTTACTATCTGGGTTGGTGAGTCACCTCTGAGTGAAGGATCCCAGGCTGCTTTCTTCTCCAGAGTCGAGCCGGGAAAAATAGGCTGAGACGAGCGCATTAGACCACAGGGCGATTCAAGTTAATATTTTATTTTGGTCTCAGCGCGACTCTGACATAGCTCAGCGCTAATGTGGCTAATGCAGCCTTGGGAAGAACTCTCCGGAGGGAGAAAGGAAGTCAAGCTACCTTAGCCATGAAGTTAGCCAGATAAGATGGCTCATTTTTCTTTTTGATTTATGACTGTTATTGTTTCCTGGGAATGGAGTGATGAATTTGTTTTTCCCTGTTTTTAATGCTCAGGCTATGAGAGATAGGGGGGTACTCTTATCGCTCCAGCTCTAACAGGTGAATGATCGCACATACGTTGCTTAGACCACACTTTTTTTTTTCCACTGTGACTGACACGTATTCCCTTAGCGAGCATAAATTACACCAAAACGCATTAATATTTAACACTCACTTGATTCAAATCTCCAGCCTGTTATATTTCATTCTTGGGCAGGCCTTTGTGCATATTGCCATGTTTTGAAGGGCAGTTTGCGTGCTTTAACCTTCCAAACTCCTGCCGTTAGACAGGTTTAGAAAAATGGTGGCAGGATTCTTGTTCTCACGCTCCCTCGATAATACAGGTCTCAACTAAGGGTGATGCACCTCCATCATTTCTGACTGTTGAAATATTATGTGCGCTTATACACATAGATGAACATAACAAGATCAGAGAGGTGTTAGGAAGAGTGATGAATAGCAAATGTTATGAGGAAAAAGTGGACGGATATAAAGAAATGGATGGATGCTTTTTAATTTACTGACCCTTCTGTTATTTTTGGTGAAAATGTACTCTGTGTACTCAGAGATAAAGGTTGATTATGTAAAATTTGTTGAGATGGATACAAACATGGCTCTACCTCTTTCGTTTTTAATAGAACTTCTTTGGTACGTCGTCAGAAGGTTTGTTGTCGAAGCTCTGTGCAGTCATATATCAGCTATTAGCATGTACACACACGTCTCAGAACAGAATATAACCCTAGGTGATTGCTTCAATTTTATTAAAATACGAATGTGTCTCTATTTATTAGTCATTCATTCATTCACTGAACTGCTTTTTCCTGCTTGGGTCCCAGTGAACTCTAGGCGAAGACCCAGTCCATCGTAAGCCAATTTGGCGGATGTGCTAACCACTATGCTGCCGTGATGCCCTGGTCAAATTCAATATATTTAAGAATAATTAATTATCTAAATAAAACTATTCATGTAAATGAATGTTAATGTAACATTTTATTTGATAATTTATTTATAGTATTAACGAAAACATGATATTTTCATTTGTTGATTATTTTCGTATTTAATACTTACCTCTTGAAGTATGATAGATTTTATTCCGTCTCATCTTTTTCTGTTTCCGTTCCTCTCGTTTCCTCTTCACCTGCTTCTCCTCCGCCTCTCTTCTGTCTCCTCATCTAGCCTTTCCTGAGTTCTCTTTCTCTTTAATTCCTAATTCATGTTTCCTCTCTCTCTATATTGATAAACAAACGTAATAATTATAAGAACTAATGCAGGCTATCTATTTTTCAATGATGGTTATAACTGCGTTCTTTATCATGGCTGCTATAGTGAGAGTCCACCAAAGCTGTTTCCTGTGTTGGCGGCGTCTACTTTATGTACAAGTCCTACGAAGTTTAGTGTTGACAGTGCTCAGCATCCGGTTTTCCTTTTCCACTGCTGCATGCAAGGCAATTTCAGTTGAAAATGGTTCAATTTTTTTCAGCACCGCCGAGCTCGTCAGTGTATTATCTCATGCACCCAGGCTCTTCTTTTTGAAGGTATATCAATTCCCATTTTGAGAGCCGCTGCCAATGCTAGGACGTGACTTCTTTCCACTGTTTTAGCTAACCTTTCTAAAGTAGGCCAAATAGAGACTTGATGTTCACAATGAAGGAATGTGTAAGTGCTCGTAGATGGAGTGCTCTGGAAAGGAAAGTGTGGGTTCTGACCCACTGGGTAAACACTTAAATTGTAAACACTTCAACAAACCCAAATATTTCACTCAACAAGACAATAGTCTAACTGCACCTGCATATGTGAGTCAGTTTAACTTAGTGGGTTTGTTGTAGGAAGTGAATCTCTCCCGGTGAGTGTGAGAAGTACCAGGACATTACGCAATCTGTGCATGGGGTGAGCATGGCAGGTATAGGACTTCCCTGGCGAGTTACCAAGGTGTTAGATTAGATGATTGATTAGTCTGTATAGATTTTTTGTTGTTGTTGGATTTTGGAATGGCAGGTGGTGTGACTATCAATGGGACCCCAGTGGAGAGAGTGGACAGTTTCCGGTACCCAGGTGTTTACCTAAATGGTCCTGTCATGTTAACGCCCTGGTGAAGAAGGCCCGGCAGCGTCTTTGTCATCTTAGACGCCTGAAGGACTTTAAACTGCCCTCAAGGGTGCTAAAGACTTTCTACACCTGCACCACTGAGAGCATCCTGACCGGAAATATCACAGCCTGGTTTGGAAACAGCACCAAACAGGTCAGGCAAGCTCTCCAGAGGGTGGTGCGATCAGCAGAGTGTACCATCCTTCCTGAAGGATGGTACGCTCTGTATTGAGCCCTGTATCGAGCTTCCTGACCTGGACACTATATACAGCAAGCGGTGCTGGACCAAGGGCAGGAAGATAACAAAGGACCTCAGCCATCCCAACAATGGAGTCTTCTCTCTGTTGCAGTCAGGGAAACATTTCCTTTCCTTGAAAGCAAACACTGAGCGAATGAGAAGGAGCTTCTTCCCGCAGGCCATTCAGGCCCTGAACCAGAACACCTAGTACCAGGACTTTGTAGACCAGCCCTATACATGACCATTACATTCCACCTCAGCTGACTGTTGCACACAAAAATTGCACTCCCTGTACACCCTGCACTACTCTGCACACACAACAACCTCACTCACTGCACATCTTGTGTACATACTGCACCGGTACTTCACACACCGTATTATTTAGCGTCACTACATTTATATTTTATATTTTTATTAGACTTCTAACTATTGGTGCCCCCCTCCTCCAAATAGTTGATATTTTATTTTTCTTCTTGATACTGGCAGTTTTTATTCTTCTTGAAATATAGGGCAGCATTTCACTACATGGTGTACTGTGTATGATTTTGTATGTGAGAAATAAAATTTTGATTTGGTCATGAAGAAATTTTTATCACTGGAAACACTGCTGTTTGATCGTTTCCATTCATTTCTGAAGTTTGTTGTTTATAAGTCTAGTTAGCCAGCTGGTCACTTCCTGTGCTTCCTATATTTACCTATGATTTATGCCTATCAAAACTTAGTGTCAAAAAACCCCATGTGGTAAAAACTGATTATAAGGAACTCCAGTTGCACAATGTGTCAGCATCAGCAACGGCAATTTCTGACTGTAGTGTTGGTGCAGATGTAAAGTAAAATTATATGGAAATCCACCCCTAAAGATTGGGCTTGATTTGGAATGTGCAGCTTTGCGTAATGAACACGTTCTCAAGCAGCACAAGAACTTCTTTTCTGAGAGTGACCACTTGTTTTCAGTCGATTTTGATTGCACCATGTAGTTTTACTTGATATCTGCAAGGAACCCCTCACAGTTGTTGACAGACCAAATAAAAACACAGCAATAACATTCCCATGCACATTCAAGTCTTTTCCACTTTAGAGTTTCTAGCTCTCGCTGTCACCAACGATGAGCGAAGCGGGACCTTGAGAAATGGTTCCGTTCATCTGTCCATAACTTTGGAAGGGAAGGTGCAGCTCACAATCACAATATGTTCTCCTGGCAGTCTTCTGTGTATGATATTTCTTCTGATGTGACCAAAGAACCGTAGTTGTCTCTCTCTTAACATCCTGGTCAGTTGTCATTCTTCTTTGACTCGTTTTAACACCTCTTCGTTTTTCACTCTCGCTGTCCGTGGATTCTTCATGCACCAGACAACAGTGTTGCCCACACATAGCAAGACCTCAAGACCTGATTCTGATGGTAACCACAAATTGATTAAAGATTTGACATCTTGGTGAACTTTTCTCGTGCTGTGTTGATTCTTTGTCGAATTTCATCATCAGATATTTCATATTCTGTGATTGCTTGCCCCAGTTATGAAAACTGGGTTACTTGCTCTATTTCTTTTCTATCTATGATGGGTTTAATTTCTTGCCCTGATGTTATCTTATGCCCCTGTCACATATGTCACACAACAGGTATACAACAATAGGTCTATGGCAGAAAATCTGACGAATTACTAGAACAATTGTGGGTGTGTCGTATAAAACTAACAGGTTATGTGATGAAAAATGATATCGTATACCCTTGTTATGTAGTTTTGAAGGTGTTCATAGGTTTTCCAGCCTAATAGGTAAGTTAGATGTTAGATCCTTCTCCAAGATCTATGGTCTGATGCCCACAGATGTAACACGACTGTTACAATAGACATACGAATTTCACATGGTTTTTGGGGCATCTGATGAGCTCAGAATCGTACGTTTTTTTTACAGTAGTCTGATGTTTGCCCGATGTTAAACCCATGTGGCCTTCTTACATAACCGAGTGCACTGTACAACATTTTTACAACAGTGCATATGGCGGTTGTACGTCAGCCGAGTTTCACAGGAAGATCATACGAGGACAGTCATATCACTTTCATATTAACATCGTCGACTTTGACTTACAGACCTGACCTATTTTTCCCATAACAGACATCCAACACATACTGTGTTTTATATATGAACGCAAGTACTCAGATTTCAAATCCACCTCACACAAACCTGCGTCAGTCCCCTCTGTCATAGCCCCGCTAAATTCATTCAACAACAACCAAAAAACAAACAAAAAACCCCACTGCAGGTTATTTGTGAAAGGGGCTTTAGGTATCATCATGGTTGTTTTTGTGTGTGTTAATTTTCATGCTCCAGGTCTTCCCAGTGTCATTAAGGATGATCTGTAATTTGTAGTTTCCAGACGGGTGTGACATTTCCTCATCAAACTATGAGCCCAATAATGGTGGACATATTACAAGCATTCTTATCGCCTATGCTGCAAACGCATTGCATTTCCTTATATGGTAAAACTCCCGATTTATTTATTATTTATTATAATAACTTTTTTTCCCCTACTTCATTACAGCAATTTTCAGTTGTAGTTGGGGCATGGGTTAAATGCACATGCTCATAAAATCACCCTCTAAAAGCCATGGGTTTATTATGTGTTGGTACGTGTTGGTACATTGTGAAACTGCATGTTTTTTTTGACACATAACTGTACATTACCATAAATATGGACATATATATATATATATATATAAAATTAACATACTTGTTTACAAATGAACAACTGGTTCTCTTGCAATATAATATGGGTAGGAAAAGAGCAATGGGGTAGTTAACTCATTAGGAAAACGAATGACTTCCTGTACAATAAGGTCAATGGTACGTAGGTGTGGATGCTGCTGTAATTACATGTTTAGTTTTCTTGTACATGCCATGGCAGTGGGAAAACTATTAACAGAATGTTTGTTATTCTGGTTCTGTAATTAGTCTCATAACAAATTACAAATAGTTTGCTCAGCGCAGTCCTAACATCGGGCACTGATACGAACAGAACTATCTCGGAATTAGTTAGTATAAGTGTTTACACCACAAATTTGGTATTCATTAAAATCCTGTAAATTTGGGGAAAAAAGGATGTTTGACTGAAAATTTTCAATTAAACTTTTTAATACACACTTACTGTATGATTATTATTATTATTATTATTATTATTATTATTATTATTATTATTATTATTATTTTCATTCAATATATTATTAGCTTTTGGTATTTGTCATAGAACTGAGTCAGATGATCTTCCAATTCTGTCTTTACCATGAGCATTCATTTCATGCTCCCAGCTGTCTGTGCACTTGACCCTTTATGGAGTTTTGTGGGTGTTACTAAATGAAGATGAGTGGAATCAGGATAGATCGGTCACTTTATTGAAGCAGAGTTGGGCACCTCACAGGGTTTGCATTCCCTACCAAAAATGACTCTTGTCTAAGGTTAGATGCATGAGGGGGATATTATCCTGACATCTCACATTTACTCAGGAGTTTAATTGTGAGACACTTGAACCAGTGTGCCTTAAATATTTCATTCACACACGCACACACACACACACACACACACACTGTAGAACCCTGATACAGGAACTTCATTAAGTGGAACACGTCACTGCTTACGTCTGTAAGGGTCCACATCTGCCTTTAGTAATATTGGAGGACTTTTCTATTATCACTGTTATGAAATATTCTGTGTTCCAGCCTCAGTTGGGTATAAACAACAGCATTAAATAAAAACGAACAAGAGGAAATGAATGATTCATTTTAGAGAGACTCAAATACCAAATTCGAAACCCTCCGAGGGGTGTGTGTGACGACTAAACCATCTCTGTGCTTGTTTTTAACATGTTTCTCCCCCCTCTGTAACCAAAGTAGCACTTAACGTGATTATGATCGGTAGGACACTGCACTCGATGCAGCCTCTCTTGATTGGCGCCTCCCATGGTGAAGTGCGCTGCCTTTTGTTTAAGGCCCCAGCTCTTCCGCCACTTGAGGCAATGATAGATATTGTTATTCCGATGCGTGGGACTATCTCCAGATGTTCCCTTTTTGTAATCGAGCACTCCTCTGTGGGTGAGAGAGAAAAATTGAAAGGGGGAAAAAAAAAGGAGGAGGTAGATGCTGTTTAATATCAGTCCTACTGATGCACAAAAGGGCCTGTTGCTGATTGCGTTACATGGGCTCATCAACCCAGCTGCATCCACTCCCGAAGAAGAGAAGAAAGATGAAAAGTCGGTTGTGTTTCCGAACACTGCAGCTAATTTCCTCTGTCTGCGTCTCACAGATGAGCGGATGACAAGTTCACAAGTCAGCTGTATTTTGGTCGAACGCGTTTGCTTGATTTGCTGTGTCCTAGTGCACACTTGTTTTTTCCCCTCATCTAAGAATTGTCACTCTGTCTGTGTGACGGGAGCTCCCGTTGGTTTTTCTCAGGCATAATCCCTGCCATGCATCAACTGATTATTTTCCCCTCCTGCACTCTGCTTCACCTGCCGATGATGGGGAAATATGGCTGCTCGCTCATGAACTGTGCATTTCAATGAAGCGCTTGTCAGAAGCCGAGGCCCTGCCCACTCAATATCGCTCACCGCCTCGGCCCCATCCTTTCAGGGAGCAGGGCACTAAATTGAATTTTCTCTCCAACTCAGGCGCTTCATTCCTCAGCCGTCAGCAGATGGGTGACACCCTCAGAAGGTGTCAGGGACTCTCATTACTGACCCCCTTCACACCTGGTGCTATTGAAGGAAAATCCAGAATATCAGTATATATGGAACTTGAATTTGCTAAAAGTTTTACCACTGTATATTTGATTTACCTCGATATTTATCATGGTATTGAATCTAAAGATCGAGTCTGGACTGACTACACCGTTTCTTACTTTGCTGTTTTAAATATTGACATTTATTATCAGGACAATGTTTGTATATGATTGCGATATACCAAAATGTTGTTTTGATTAGTTATGCAGATTATATAAATTCGAATACACACATAGCTTAAAATAAAGCTTTGATTTGGCTTGCAGCCCTAGTGCTGTTATTCGTACTAGAAAATTTATCAACACCTTCAATTCAAGCAGGATGGAGAATATGACAGCGCTGTGGTATAAACGCTGTTTCCTGCAGTGTTTCACCGCTTCATCTATCATTGTTCTTTTTAAAAATATTTTCAGTTACAGGCACGAAGAGGGCTTTCATTATGGATTCCATTTCACAGTTTTTTAAACATTCGTCTGCATCAAACTGCAAGCCGGTTTCCACCTCAACAGTGCTGGGAAAATTGTTGAACTTTCCTTTTAAGAAGCTGGATGAACATTAGACGTTGGCCCAAGGTCTTGGGAGAACTGGATTACACCACCCTTGGGGTCCGACTGCAGAAGGTCTTGCTGGTTCGCAGGTTTTTTACATTAGTTTAGTTCCCAGATGATAAAACATTCCTCTTTCAATTTTCTCCGATCATCTACTGTAAATGAATTTGGCTTCAGCAGTTCTCCTAATTTGGCGCCGTGACCCGTCTGGAGAATTCCTTTCATCTGAACAGTTTTACATCACACTAGCTTTGCCCTTTTTTTTTTTTTTTGGTGGGTGGGTAAAAAATCTTTGGTTCTTGTGCTAAACTTTGAGCTTGAGTGCATCCTCTCCATATCTCTGCTTTCCAACTCGTTCCCCCCTTCTCTCCGTATATATTGATCCTTTTAGCATTTCATTACACGTTGCCATTCCCCCATTCCTGCAAAAGTGTCTGATTATTCCGCTTCACTGGAATTAAAGAAATAAAGCGAAAGGAATTCAATGAATTTGGTGGTTATGATATGCTTGATTCCCAGACGTGTGCTTTTCTCATGCTCTAATGTTGTTTTTAATTTAAAGTTGATTGGAGTGGCTACGCCACACCATCCTATTCCACTAAATTACCAGTTCATTTCATCATCATTTCAGCAGCAGAATGTGCAGAAATCTTATCAGCTAGTGAACAGTGTAGATGAACTTATGACTCGACTCCTCCTGTCTCTAATTTGACAAATTCTAGTCAGGTTAAGACCTTTTTTGCTTTACCTTGAGGAGTCACCAAGACGTGCATGCTAGAATTTGATTAGTCGATGCTGGGAGGCATGCAGCTTGTTGATTAGAACTGTACGGGAACTGCATGATGATGGTATTAGGTGGCTCACTGCCTACCTACCCCTTCCCTCCCCTTCTTTCTTTCTCTCATGTTCTCTCTCATTTCTTTCTTTTTTCCCTTTAGTGTCTTTCATAACGCTTCTCCTTCAGATGTTTGTCTCCCTTTTTTCTTTCCTTATGATGGACTAGTGCTACTCACCTCCTTTCCAATCTGTGAAACTCCACATTTATGCATGAGTTAGGATCAGTGAAGCTGCAGACGCGAAAGAAATGACCGACTTTTGCTGGAGTGGCTGCACGTTGCTTTTTATGTGTATAGCTGTTTACTGTATTGCTGTCGCACATTTTCTTCAGTGGTGAGATGTGATTAAGCAGCATGGAGGAATCTCAAGCCACCACTAACACTGCAATCAGCAAGAAAACCGTAATTTACCTCTCATAAGCATCAAATGGTGACCTTGTGAAATGGATGTATAGAGCTCTGTTCTGTTGGCACTCAGACAGGAGTACACACTTTGTAGCACCTGGTAGGGAATAAATAGCAGATGTGCAGGTCCATGATGGTTTCCTTTATTCTCTTCTTTTCTCCTGATATTGCTATCGATGTCTTGTATACTTTGCCATGCTACAGCATAGATGGCACAAAATGAATGCTGTGAAAATATCAAGGGCAACTGGTGTAGCGTCTTTTTACAACACAATTTACCTGGTAAAACATTTTAAAAGCATTTCAAAAAATACCTTTATTATTGACGGCAAGGCCGGCTGATCTGACAGTGTGGAGGAGTATCAGCAACATGGTTCTTGAAATGCTGCAAGTTGTGACCTCACAAAAACGCGCAGCGGAACGAGCATGCAGAGAAACTGTCCTCTGTCACTACTGCCAGCACAAAGCGCAAAGTTTTCCTGGGACCCGTACTCGTTTGTAATGGTCACGCTTGCTGATACTGCTCTCCACGCTCAGGCTGGCCATACCACATCATCATATCACTGTTACAGCGGGGGTTTAAACATCATGAGATCTTATACATTAAACTCAGCACAAAAAGTTCATTTCTAGTGACATACTACAACAACCAGGGGCAGTGGTGGCTTAATCAGTTAAGGCCATGGGTTACTGATCCGAAGGTCAGCGGTTCAGTCCCCACTATCACCACTGTTGGGCCCTTGAGCAAGGCCCTTATCCCTCAATTGCTCAGTTGTATAAAAATGATAATTGTAAGTCACTCTGGATAAGAGCATCTACCAAATGCTGTAAATGTAACCAGTATTCATAGAGCTTAATAAAATGTTCCCTGTTGTCACCGATCAGTTAACAACCAAGTTGATTTAAAAGGTCTTTTATTGTCATTCTGAAAACACGTTTAACATAAAAGGGACCGAAATGAGGTACTCGGGTCCCAGAACCAATTTGGTATCAGTGTTGCTATGAAATGAAAAACATTAAACACATCCACTTTATAATTTTTTTTTTTTGGGGGGGTGTTTTGCTGTACTATATTAATACTGCAAGGGAAATTATTGCCTCTGCATTTAACCCATCCAAAGTGAGCGCACACACACACACACACACACACACACACACACACACACACACACACACACACACACACACACACGGAGCAATGGGCTGCCACACACACATTGGGGGCGCCCGGAGAGCAGTTGGGGGTTAGGTGCCTTGCTCGAGGGCACTTCACCCACGAATGTGGAGGAAGGGAAGGTGTGGCTCACTCCCCCACCACCACACATTTTCCCTGCTGGTTCGGGAGTCGAACCAGCAACCTTTCGGTCCCAAAGCCTCTTCTCTAACCAGTAGGCTATGGTTGCCCGCCCCAAAATGGCATAATTATTAGTGCCAACTGGATTTGTTATCACTGGCACGCGTCTATACGCATGTCTGTCTGTTTGTTTGTTGGTTTATGCGTTTGCTTGTGAACAAAGGAGCAATGATTTTCACCAATCTCGGTGAAGACACTACCCTACTTAAATCACAGAGATTATTTGATTTTGGAATGACAAGGTCAAAGGTGAAGGTCAGTGCAAGCAAGGTCATAAATCTTTGGGGATAGCTTTGAAACGTGCTGATAGACATGCTGTTACTATTGCACAATAATAAAAAACCCGATATGGAGTTTTACATAACGTAGTGAACTTTGACCTTGTGTGACCTTAAAAGTTCAAATGACAGAACTCTAGAAAATCCTTTTCTTTTTGGGATTTTTTCCCCCATTTTCTCCCTAATTTAGTCGTTTCCAATTCCCACCCATCAACTTTTTGCCTTCCCTATCACACGACCACCA
>JAQMYF010000017.1:19735942-19757708 GCA_030014195.1 Neosilurus mollespiculum | reverse complement strand
CCGGTCACGGATGGCTGTGGCATCAACCTGGATTCGAACCTGCGATCTCTGGGTTGATAGTCGCGCACCTTGTCGATGCGCCACTCGGGAGCAGAAAATCCTTTTTAATGACAGTTTCTTTTGACTATTTGGTCACATGCACATACTATAAAATATATTGTAGTGTAAACACATGGATAATTAAAACCAGGACCCGTATAGGGCCTATTTGCTACATTATCAATGCCGGGTGGTGGAGGTACCTTGCACTCTGAGTGCCCGCCTTGTTATATTATGTGGCATCCAGATATTAGGAATGTATGTAAGGAATTTTTTCGCATACATCAAAAAAAAGACAGGACTAATACATCATTAAAATTCTAATTTTATATAGTATCCAAGATTCTGCACTATTTCTCAGTACTTAGTAATTTGTGAGTTTGACCCTGTTAATGATTTTATACATAAGGTCAGATATCTCTTAAGTCTTGTGATGTCCCAGTTAATAAAGACAAGCTAACATGGATCATTAGGTTTTACACAAACTTTTGGAGTCCATGCTGGTTCCAGTGCATGTAATTATTAATGAGGAAAATGTAGACTTGAAAATATTCCAAAAGACAGTTAAATATTTCTGATTCTACTTCTTTCATTACTATGATTAAACTGTTGCTAAGGGTATATTGTTGTGATAAAAGATTCTTTGGTGCTCTCAGACCTCACTGTATATCGTTTATACTATTTGAGAGGGCTCTGGTGGATAGAGCAGCGTTGTTTTTTTTTCTTTTTTTCTTCTTCTTCTTCTTTTATTCTTTTACTCGCAGTAACTTGTAAAACTTGTAAGAAGGAACTGGAACGGAGCTTGAGCTGCCCTGGGTTTTTATAAAAGTATCACATTTCTACCCTGTGCATGAAGCCGAGAGACGGAGCCTTAAAACGGACAGTATAACATTCTCACCTGTGCAATGGGAAGAAAACAAGTTCAGAGCCAGGTTTATTGCTCTGTGCGCCATCACTCTTCTGCACTGGCAGCATGATTCAGTCATTCGAAGAGTGTGTCTGGAAAAGTCTAGAAACATCAATCCTGCTTCTCTTCAATTCTGCTAGACCTGCCTTTCAGTGATGCACAGTCTCAGAGGAGTAACCCACTCGCTCTTTCTGTTTTCATCTAAATGGTGTTATCCTGTTATTCCCCTCTCGCTCTCTCTCTCTCTCTCTCTCTCTCTCACTCTCTCACTCTCTCACTCTCTCCCCCCCTCCCCTCCCTCTCTCTCTGCCTTCCCTCCCTCCCTCTCTCTCTCCCTCCCTCCACCCTACAGTTTAGTTTTCAGTCTCCGTCTTGTGGTCAATTTCAGCTGTAATTTAGCCTCTGAAGTGCACCCACGCCTCTTGACACTGGCTTTTGGAAAATTGGCTATTGATGCTTGCAGCACTTCTTCACTTGTGCTGAGGCAATTTTGCACGGCTGTGTGGATCGCCATTCTCCCCGATGCGCCATGAGTGACATGATGAACAGCCTAGTGCCCTGAAGCTTTTGGCGACTTGCAAAAAAGGCCGCATGTGATCGCAGTGAGGAGCCAGGAACGGGTTCTTTCTTTCACTGGACCCTCGGTGACTGCGACAGATAAAGCAGCCGTGCTGTTTTGGTGCACTCAGATATGTTTACGCAGAACGATACCTGTCAGCAGGAGACGGCACGTAGCATATTTGTTTACCTGTCTGTCTGATCGTAGGAATTGCACTTGTTTGAGGCATCACAGAACGGCTCTAAATGAGCTGTATCAGTTTGGCTTTTATGCAAACACTGTTTCCTTTCCTTCTGGTGTATACTAGCTTCTCGGTCTGCATCTTTAAACGGGTTCCCATGGTTTTTCTTACTAATGCGTGCAAGGCATGGCACTTATAACATGTTTAAAATACAAACCAGTTTGATATTTTAGATGGCAGAATTGGCCTATAATGTACTCGAGGGCACAAAAAAAAGCTCCAGTTTTAGCCCAGTCACCTACAGGGCCAACTTTAATTGAACTGGGGGCCCATGGCCCATTTCCCGTATATTTTTAGAAACACACCAGAAAAGTAAAAAGCTCAACTTAAAGGGTGTACTAGGACACACACACAAACACATTTATATATAGCGATGGATATATTGCATCTGTCAATCACCCTGAACAGCTCACAGGACCATTATTAGGTCAGGTTTAGTTCACTTCAGTTCGAACCAGTAAACAAATCAGAATTGTCATTATTAAGTCCTCCTTTCTGTGTGGGGTGCATTAGTGAGGTTGGACACTGAGCAGTGATGTTGGGTGCATCCAGTGTTCAATTAGGCTCTCTATTTGACCCATCCAAAGTGAGCACGCACACACACACACGTTAACAGTAAACACACATTCAGAAAAGAGGGCAGTAGTTAGGGGTTAAGTGCCTCAAGGGCACTTCAGCTTTGATGGTGAAGGAAGGAGAAGGTGCTGTTCACTCCCCCTTCCATGCATCCCCCCTTCCAGTTTGGGAATCGAAGCAGCGGTCTTTCAGTCCCATACTCGCTTCTCTAACCACAAGGCCACAGCTGCCCCAAACGTGTTCATTGGGGTTGAGATCTTAGGGCTCTGTGCAGGACTGTGGATGTCTTCCATACAGCTTTGGCACACCATGTCTTCATGGAGCTTGCTTTGTGTACAGGGGTATAGCCATGCTTTGCCCTTTTAATTCTACAGCTTTAACAGACATTCTATACAATGTGCATCGAAATTTCTGGTGACCAAACGAAAAAGAACCACATATGGGTGTAGTTGTCTGGTGTCCACATACTTTTGGCCGTATATTGTAGTTGGTTATTACTTTTTTTATGTTTTCTGAGCCAATCTAACATCTTGTTAAAGGAGAACCAAGAGGGGCAGCGATTGCAAAAGGTGTGCTTGTCAACATTGTCAAACTAACAACATGCATGCGGTGGGTCTTAGAGGGGAAGCCTGTGGGCAAAGCTTTGTTTGCAGTCGTTCTTGCTACAATTCAGAACGAACTTTGTTTTTGGGGAAAACGGTCTCATTAGAGACCACTTCTGGTCTGGAAACTTGTAAAAGGGAAGAAAGACAAGACGAGTATAACACAAGGACGCATAGGTAGACTAATTAGGTTTAAAAGAAATGTTTTTCTAGTCATTCTAGATATTAGTTCTTTGTATTTAATTTTTTTAGTAATGTCTTATTTTCGTAGTATTGTACTCTACTGGTACACTGTCTGTACTTTGTAAGTACTTTATCTTCTTGTTCTAATTGAAGGCATTTATCGCATTTCTGCATGGTGTGTGTTGACAGCTGGGTGCAGAGTTTCGGTCATGAAGGCCTCGGACTTCTGCTGGACGTACTGGAGCGGCTGCTGCGCAAAAAACAGTAAGAAAGTCTTTTTCTCCCACTCGCCATATTATTAAATACTTCACAGTAGGAGCAGTTTAAAGTAGTGCTTCTTAAACACAGGTCTGTGAAGCATAGCAGGAGGGCCCCATTTATTCCAGTGATGGAAATATCCGCCTTCATCACAAGTGCCGTATTTATTCACCACTTCTTATAGTTATTGGACTGCTCTCTTGAATTAAATGAGTTTAATTCAATCCTTAAACAGCTTAAATGCAAGTAGGCCTGTGAGTAATGTAAACATGAAGCGGATGTAATTTGTTGGTGGAAAGTTAAGGAATGAAAGTTTCTAAGGTTCTAACAAATAGCCAAAATTTAATTGTGCTCATTCAAGTAAGGAGGCAGGTGTAGCTCACTAATTCTTACCTTTTTTTTTTTTTTTGACCTACTGATACCTCTTTCTCTTAATTTCCAGCCAAGAAAAGGTTGATAAGAGGAGTCAGCACAAAGTCATCCAGTGCCTAAAGGCTTTCATGAACAACAAGGTAATACCACGAGCGAGTCTTGGACGGTTTAGTTATCACTTGTTCGCCAGACTGGTTTTAAAGGGACATTTACAGAAATCACTGTATAATTTCTTTTCTCGTATCAGGGAGTTGAAAGGATCTAGCAGTAAAATCTTCTACCCTTCTTGTAGCTCTGGGCAGCTCTGAATCCGTCCCGACTTTTTAATTCGTGTGCCATTTTTACTGTTTGAGTGTCCCATGATTCCACGTATGTGTGTACACACATGTGTACTGAATAGGCTTGTTTTAAGTCATTTGATAATTTTGGAGCGATAAATCTAAACATATATGCAAAATTTTAGGAAGGTACTCAACATATCGGAGCCGCAGCCATTCATGCGGGTGATTCCTCCGAAACAAACCCTCTGTGAAGGTGCTAAAAATGTGCGTCGTACTTGCATAAACAAAGAAGAACGTGTATAATGGGTGTAGAAGTGGTCTCCAAAAAATTCCTCAGGAAAAATGGTGGGGATGTCTTTATTACATCATGGTTTCATTTTAATAAAGGTTCACGTCATTTGATAAAGTGAAAGAATGAATGAAGGACAAGCACAATGCATAGCTGTGTGTACTTTGATCATTGGCTTGGATTATTTACTACTCAGATAATACAGGCTAGTCTAGCTCAGTTAAGTAAAAGACTCTTTAGTAATTAAACAGCTGATATAGTGACAGATAGATTTTCTCATCCAGTCTGCATTCATTTATCTTTAGTAACCACTTTATCATGGTCGTAATCATTTTTCAGGGGGATGTAGGGAACGTATCCCAGGGCATACAGTGGTATAAACCCGACATGTTATGCCGGGCCATTGCAGGGCACGGTGCTCACGGACTACTGATTAATAAGTTTAGGGAAATGTGAATACATTCTTTATTGTTGTTGGTTCTGAACTTTATCATGCTAATAATTTTATTTTTTACCTTTTACAAACAAATCAACATTTCCTGACCACCAGATTTCATGGAGGTTAATTTGCATGATATGTGGGGTGATACATCAGGGATTGTTGCTTTGCCTAAAGCATTAAGGTGAGATCCAGTACAAAGAAGTGCATATAAACACGTACCTTCGTTTATTGTATGAGAGGAGGGGAAAAAGACAGGACTACTGGTGGTTGCTACAGCATGTCTGAACAGAGTGTTTCTTAAAGCCAGTACATAATCTGCTTGTCTCAGGAGCCCGGGCTAGTCATTTGTCCACTCTAGTGCCTCATCAGGGCTGGATTAGTGTACTTTTGGATCTGAAGGCACAGCAATGTTTGCTGTTTTCATATGGACAGAGCTGATAAGAGCTGAGCTCCAGAGGAACGCCCTGTCTCCTCTCCACTTCTCTGAACTCAGGAGGGGGTTCCCGGGCACGGCTGTTAGACAGGTCTGGAGGGGTGTTTAATGATTTGGCCACCTCTGTAAGAGAAGCCTGATAGAAGTAGATTTCACTGGTCTTCTGATGTGCTGCAGTCTGAAGAGTCTGCATCTCTCTTTCTCTCTTAATCTATATCTCTTTATCGCTTTCTTTTTCTTTTTTTCTTTCTCCCCCAAACTGATTCTCTCAACCACGCAGCAGAGGCAGCTGTTTGGCGTGTACTTGAATTGCCAAAACACTTGAATGGGATTGATTGGGTGGAAATCGATGACAGTAAACAATGTTTCTTATTGTGTTTGGAGAAGGTAGAAACATGCTGAGATTAGCTCATGTGCTTCAGATTGCTTCTGGATTTGTACTCTGTTTTTTTTGTTTTTTAAATTTGATTAGATTTTTTTTAACCTTGGGATTTAATTATGACTCATTTAAATTAATTGAAATATCCATCAGTGTGTCACAGAGATTTCACCGGCCATTTGATTGCATCAGTATGCGACAATTCCATTATGCAGAACCAAACCAAAGGACAAATTAACTGAATATCCCGAACATCATGTCTGATTACTTTCTATTATGTCTCCCAAAGGCATTTAAAAAAATACATTTAAATTGTATTTTATTTTTAATAATTTGATATTTATTCTTTTTTAATTTCATACCACAGGCATAGAGAACATTAGCGGTAAAGTAACTCTTCTGTATTAGCATCTCTTAATCTCTTAATCAAGGAATATTATAAGGAGGTACACACACAGTTTATCACAGCCTGGTTATAACATAGTTATATATTTTTTTTCACATTTTTTTCCTGTTGTTTGGTGGAAATCTGGTTGAATCTGGTGGTTCTTTCCTGAACTAACAAAATTACCAGAACTCATATATTGTAAAATAATAGGAAGAAAATGGTGTTGTAGTAAAACCAGTGTCTAAGGGGAGTCGTAAACTTCACACATTTCTGCCATTGCAAAAATAGGTTATTTAATCAAACCAATGTTAATTTGTCCTCACTTGTTAGCTGACTTAGCTAATGCTATACACATTCTACTCAAGAGACAGGCAATATGGCGGCGGATTAGGTCCAGATTTTGTGCTTAGTACTAACTGGTGTACTCATAGAACATACTATAAAGACTTTAGTACATACTGAATTTTCAGATAAACTTCAGATCCACTGTAGTTCTGATATAGACAATTAAAGCTAAGGCCGGATGGTGGCGTAGTGGTTGTACGTCTGTCTCACAGCAAGAAGGTCCTGGGTTCAAGCCCCAGGTTTGGCAAGGACGTTTCTGTGTGGAGTTTACGTGTTCTCCCTGTGTTTCCTCTGGATACTCTGGTTTCCACCAAATTTCACAATCCAAATTTTCCCTGAGTGTGTGTGTGTGTGTAAGTGGTCATGTAAGTGTTGGCTCTGCGATGGACTGGCGAGCTGTCCAAGATGTACCTTCACCCAGAGTTGGCTGAGATAGGCTCTAGCTTCCCCACAGCTCTAGTAGAATAATGCAGTCTGGCAAATGAATGAAAATTGTTTAAAAACGACCTTTGTTGTGAATAAGGTAGTGGAGTGATGTGCAGACTAGGTTTAGCATTCATATATTCAGAGCCCTTTGCCTACTGAGATTTGTAATTAATGATAAGTGCGTTAGAAATAAAATGTATTATTATTATCAAGTGACAAAGTGGAAAATATTTAGGATGTGCTCTGATACACTTGTGTTAGACAACAGAAAGTACTACACAGGATTTTAAACCCTCTCATTACCCTCTACTTCGCCAGCCTTAAGCATCCTGTGTAATTAGGTAGATACACTCTTATTTACCCACAGGCCCACTGCCACTCTCGCGTTCTCCTGCTTCCCTGTGGCATCTTGGGACACATTCTGCCCACAGTGCCTGCCTGCCAGGTGTTCCTACCCAGCTGGATCTCTCCGCTGAAGAATTAAAACAAACAAACAAAAAAAAGCATGAAATGTGTTAGGCATTACTGTTCATAAACTCACACGTACATCATCTGCGAAAGTTGCGATGACATTCTTCTACCTATGTCTGATTGAGGAAAAATAAAGGAGCAGCTGTTTAGAACGAATTGCTCTTAATGTTAATCACGTGAGTAATTGCTTCAATTATCTGCTCACAAAAGATGGTGCAAATCCTGTTGTGCTATTTAAAATGATTTTACTTTATCAAAAACTCAGATTAAACATTTATTGATAGGTCTGAATACATATCACTATCTATATATATATATATATATATATATATATATATATGTGTGTGTGTGTGTGTGTGTGTGTGTGTGTGTGTGTGTGTGTGTGTATATATATGTGTGTGTGTGTGTGTGTTTTGTTAATTAGTTTTTATTGATTCAATTTTACATTAGATAGACAAACAGCAGTGCTTTTTGAATAGTGGAAAAGGGGCAGGTAAATACGACTAATATACAAGTTAGTTATCAGATATACACTTTACAGATGGCTAAGATGAATAAACAACAACAATTAGTAGCTACTAACTATGGTAATCATAACTGAGCTCCTAAGTGGAGCATCATCGGCAAGAAACTCAGTTTGGATGGTTGTCCCTTGTCCATGCCACAGGAAACCCAATACTTCTGCCACGTCACTGAGTTGGTAATGATTAGCTGTTATGTACCACTCACTTGCTTGATGATGGACAGCAATAAAAAATAAAAAACAATTAAAAAACAATGGTAAAAATAGGAGGCAAACACAGAACATGAAATTGTTATAAGGATAATTGAACTAATAAGGTGGGTGATACAAATGAATGCAGAACTCTGTTAGAGAAGAAAACTCAGTGTTAACCTTTTCTTCTTTCACTCCAGACCGTAGTCGGGAAACGGAGGGGAGATTCATTTGGTTATTTTCTCCAGGGCTGAAGTTGAAGTTAAACCCTTACTGCCACACTACTTTTATAACACCAGACTTGGACATTTATCAAAAGAGATCTATCGGGAGTGCCGTTTCCTGGCAGTGCATAAATCTATATATTATGTTTATTCCAGATGCATTTAAACTATATAGTGTTCACATATTTTTTTAATTTCTTCTCTCACTAAACCATTCCATATCCAACCATTCCAGAAGTTCAATCATGCTATGCAAAAGTCTAAATAAATAAATAAAGAAAGAAAGAAAGAAAGAAAGAAAGAAAGAAAGAAATTCTCGATTCTTCTGAAAAATTGGTATTTTCAGTGTATTTGTTTACTAGCCATACTTTTATTTCAATATACTTGTCGGAATTATTTTTTTGGTTCTCATTGTTCAATACATTTTCACCAAAAAAAAATTATAGAGATTTAGTTTTTTACTTTTTTTTATTAGGAGCCCTTTTAGACAAACGTGGTGGTGTATAATCTTCACTGCACATCACTGTATATAAAATTATTGTACTTATTATAGGGTTCATTAAATTTATCAAATTGTATAAATCCAGTTTTGTAATAAATTATTTATCACCTGTATATAAAGGTAACAGGTCTGTTATGAGCCACTGGAAATTTCAGTTGTATTTGCTTTTTTTAATGTGCTGGATCATCACTGCTACGTGGTTTATGATAGCGTAAAATACCCTTCAGAATGCACCTCTCAGCAGTAAATTTTCAAATATTTTCTTTGGGGCTTCACAGCCGGGGCCTCGGGCATCATCAGATATATTTTCAGTTAAAATGACTTTCACCTGCTAACACCCATGTGTCAGACAACGGCTGGAATGTCAGACAAATGACAAGTAAATTTTTTATTTAAATGAACCTTTCCAAATGATTTTTGGAAGCAGTTTGGAGGCCATTAATATATGAAGACTAGCATTACATCGTCATCTGATTGATGGGAATTCCCAAAACATCAGCATGCAATGGGGCTCAAAAGTTTTTAGCATTCTACATCAGTTTCAGCAACAGCATCAGATTTTCACATAGGTCCTAAAAGTAGGTGAAGAGAACCAAATTAATCCAAGACAAAAAAATTATATTTGAAAATTTATTTATTGACGAATGGAAAAAATGTGTGAATCTCTATGATGAGCCGTTAATTTGAAGGTGAAATTCAAGTCAGGGGTTTTAATCAGTGGGATTAAAACCAGGTGTTGAGTGGGTGCCATGTTTTATTTAAAGAAGACTAATCTTTACTACACACATTTATGGAAGTGTATCATGAACAAAGATTTCTGATGACCTCAGCAACAGGGGGTGTTGATGCTTCCATCAAGCTGGAAAAGGTTAGAAAACATCAAGTGTAGCTCTACATGGTGTTAATTAGACCCTGTGAGCATATTACACTTTATGTCTATAAAGATTTTCAGCCATTTGACTCATGCAGACATGATTAGCAGATTAAATGAACAGACTTAACAAAGTGAGTCCTTGTCATCACATTCACGGTCTTTAGTCTGTTCCTCTGTTTGATGTTCTCTCTGACTCTTTGGCGTTCTCGAAGGAGTCCCTACTGTTCTTGTTCTTCCACAGAGACATTCTGCTGCTTTCTGTCTGTGTTAGATTCATGCTCTCTCTTTCAATCTCTCTCTCTCTCTCTCTCTCTCTCTCTCTCCCTCCCTCTCCCTCTCCTCCTTGTCTCTCCTTTTCTTTTATTCTGACATTTGCATATCCCTGATCGCATTTGTGCTGTTGTCATTATTCCAAGGACGGAGCACCAGGCTACCAGGCAGCACTGCCTCCAGCACCAATTCATGTCCTTGTGTCTTTTAATTTTTTACATTTTTTTTTTAAACATGTAAAGACATGTCACAATGAATATAAAACTCTTGGTAGACATTTTTCATTTTCATATTTTTAACTAAAATTCCCACGTGCATCACTCATTATGCCTCCCAGCAGAGAGATCGTAGTCACGTATTTAATTTAAATGTTGGGGGAATTAAAAAAGTCTTTTGATTTATGTGTGAAAGACAAGAAGTGTAATCTACGATCAGTTAATTTAAGCACATCTTATGCTTTTATTAGCTTGAGATTATGAATGCCATCACTTGGCCACCTCTGAGAAAAGGCTGCTTGGTTTGCTAAAAACACACACAGTACATCTTAAATATTTCACAAGTTACCAGTGCAACAAAGGGAGCTATGAATCTAACAGAGCTAACAGAGCATATATCATCCGCTGCTCCTGTCACTCAGCATCTGACCCACAGGTGAAGTTCTTTTTTATCATTTAAGTATTACCTGTTGGATGAATTATCTATAGTTATGGTCTCCACTTTCATTGTTATGCAACTAATATTTTTTATATGCAAACACACATTCACCCACAGTTCTGGACAACAACTATTCTATAATTTCTGCAATGCATGTACTCAAATTATTCTTTTCTGTTCTGCAGCTTTTGAGAAATAAGTTTTTTTTCTTAACAAACAAATACAAAGCATCCATGATGCTAGTGGTCCTCAAATCTCAAATATCCCCTATTACTGATTTCTCTGTTAATATTGATGGTTTAGATTTTTAGTATCTTGGCATTATATTAATTTTACAACACGTTTGCAATTTTACTAATTTTTTATTAAGTCTATTTATTGTCAAATTTTCCTTATTGCTCCAACAATCAAAACCCTGACTATACTTTATTACATTTAAATGTCATTATGATAAAGGTGACTGCTTGTTGCCCAAACAATGACCAACTGCTGGGTCTAAACTGGGCGTTGGTTGGTGGCACTTTTTAGAATGTTCGGAAAACCTACTTCCATAAAACGAATCTCAGATGCAGACATAATGTTGCCGTTTTTAAATTACTAACGCAAACTCAGTTCAGCTGAGTTCAGGTAACAGGAGATTGTTTTCAATTAAACAAAATTGTTAGCTCAGCTTGGGGGACAGCAAGGTCTGACCAGAGACCAGACGGTCTCTAGTTTGTCCATAGTATATTTCTCCCACAAGGGACGAGCTGTGCAAACATCGTATGGGCTAGTAGCATGCTACTAGCAGTAGTGAGGATAAAGAAGTGGGATCTTCACAAAATGGAAATAGATATGTTGAAGGCATTTGATACAATCAAACGTAGTAAGATCCTTAACATCTCATTCCACGCTGGATGTGATGCGGATTCACAGAGTCCGTGTGCACTCAAAAAATAAAATGTCAAGAAATGTCTGTTTCCAACAACACTTGTATCTCTACAGGGGGACAGCCTTTCACCAGTTCTTTTCACCTGCTACCTCGCTTCTGCCTTGAGAAATGTATGTCAGCCTTCAACAAGACCAAACCCCCCTTTATCAGAGATTGACATGCCACTAGAGAGAGAGTACGCAGATGATGTTGGCTTTCTAGATGGTGAGAGGACCTCCTTGACCTACCACAACACATTGTAGCAGAGAACCTCAAAGTTCAGAACCTCTTGATGATGGAAGAAAAGACAGAGTTTACCTCGCGGTAAAAGTCATAAAATGATAATGATGGTCAGAAATGCAGAGGAACCGAAGAATGGAGAAAAAACAAAACACTTGGTTTTCTGCTGTGCAGCACTCTTGACATCAAATTACGCTGCAGTCTTGGCAACAATCCTTTTAAATCTCTGTGGGAACTCTGGAGTCAAAGAGGCAAGATCCCTCTGGAAACAAGTCTACGTTAGCTTGCTAACCTGACATCGGCATTGATGTTTCGGGCATTAGGATAGGACCGGTTGTCAAGGGAACCCACTCGGAATGTTTGTTTTTTTTTCAGAATTGTGTACACTGGTTAAACTTTTCATGACTTCACCAGAAGCAAGGACATTAGTCATACCAATTCATCACCAGGATATAACATTACGTTTGTCATGACCACAAACGGAGTGGTCAAGGGTTTTTTTTTTGGTCTAACTGATGTTATTACTTTTTGTCACGACCAGTCACCATCACCATATACATTCCCAAATAATGTTTCAGTAGGAGTTATGCAGTATAGTAATGCTGCTCGTTGTTGCAGTAGACAGGTGAGCAAGCTAATTATCTTTTAGCTTTCTGAATCTGTGTATTTCAGCTAACTTTGCCGGTTTATCTTTTTCCTTTAGATGTGAAATCTCTGGATGATGACTATTTTTACAGCTGGAATGCATAACTTGCACTGTATTGTGATGATGTTCTCCTTTTGTGAGCTAGGCACAAAATTTCCACGCAGTAAAAGCAGCAGCTGCCGCCATTGTGATGAGTACTGCTGTTTAAACGATGCTGTGAATAGCCAAAGTGTGATAAGCTGGATTTAAGAAATGTGAAAGTTTTACAGACTAGTCTTTGCTATTAGCCGTGACGTAACATTATGTGCATTTACTCATCGTAACTGTTTTACACAGATACAAGAAGCTGACGAGGTCTGTAAACTTTATGGTGCTGCTTTAAGATGCAATGCACGCTCCATTTGTGACGTATCCCGTTATGAATCATTTCAGACTGTTTTTTGTATCAAGATTACATAATGCTGTGGTGTTGTAAGTGTTAGGTTTTCATTGATGCTGAGTGTACATTGGAAACAATGTTATTTCTGATATCTCAAGAATAATTCTGCACTAGAATAAAGATTGTAATTTGTAATTTCCAATTTGGACAACCCAAAGGTCCAAGGAACAGTCATAATCCATACTGCTGGCTGTCTTGTTGCTAACAAAATGTGAACATGCAGACATCTCTTTTCCCACACTTTGTAGCTTGAACGGTTGAAAATTGTCATTTTTTCCAGCCGTATACTTCTGAGGTTGTTCGAATGCAGCACGATTTGAAAAGCTCTATACTGTGCAGTAGAGAAGAGGAAATGTGACATGTGGTGTCGGCTTACACGCTAAATAAAAGTGTTGAATTTTACTTCAAAATGAATGGACACTAGGTCAAGTAATAAAAAACCTATACTTAAATAAAGTACTACTCGGGTAATAAGGGCAGATCTTCTCCTCCACGTGTTTAAAAAAGTTTTGAATATTCCATAATAAAAGGGAATATTAAGTAAACCCCATGCCATATCTGAAGGGGACACTTAATTTTTTTACTTTTACACGGTGGTTAGAGGAAAACTCAAAGTTGAAGCTCTTCTGCTGATCTCTGGCTAACATCACTTGAACATGATTGATAGGGGAAGGGGAGAGACTAACACCATCTCTCCCTCTCAGACAGCAAAAAGTGTTAGACTCTCGGACACGGATGGCTGTGGCATCATTGGGATTTGAGCTCAAATCCTGGGGCATGGCTCTTCTGTTCCACCACTTTAAATTTAAAGCCCTGAGCAAGGTTTAAATGTCGAGAAAAATGAAATTGTAATCTGCCACTAGATACCTTGATACGTGGAAAGACTGAAACACAAAGGAAATAAAAAAAAAAAGAAAAGAAAAATGTATTAAATTGCTATGTACGCTATTAAGATTAATCTTTTCCACTGGAACTAATGATAATTGGGTGTTTGCTGCTAAGTTGGCTGATGGGTGATGTAGATATTTCTTTGTGTTGTCAGTATGGACTGGAGCGGATTCTTGGGGAAGAGAAGTGCTTGGCACTGCTGGCACGAGCCATGGATCCTCATCAACCTGCTATGATGACAGACGTCGTCAAGCTGCTCTCTGCCATCTGCATAGTAGGAGAGGAAAACACGTATGTGACATCTTTTACTGACCACCTTGCTTGACATGTCAGCACTGATTCTAAAAAGCGTAATTAAACTGACAGTCATTAAAAACTTTCTGCTACCCAAAACTGGATTTTTGTAATATGGATAATATGTTTAGCATGTTGGCTTCAAAAAGCAGAAGTGTCAAGAATAATTTATGCACATCAATAACAACAAAACAAAATGGCACCTGCCAAAATGAAAGTCACAGCAGTCAGTATCAGGTATGGCCTCCGTTTGCATTGATACAGGCGGTGATTTGCATACAGTACACAGTTACAGTACTGGAAATTTTTGAGAATTTATATAGGCTTTCCAAACCACTCCTCAAATTGTGCAGATACACATTGTGTTTTGCTCAAACTGCATTCGGTCCACTTTTGCACAGTGACTTACACATGTGAATAGAAGCATGACGAAACGACAACTCGTCATTTTCTCAAGTGGCTGAGTACTGTCATCAATAAAGCCACAGGGTATACAATACCCCCTGCCACCCCCCCGACAAGAACAGATATACAGAAATTTCTCTCTCAAAGTTTTTAATGACTGTCACTACATACAGCAACAGCGAACACAAACTTTTACATGCATAATATTTCACATACCGTCACGTGGCTCGGCATCTGGAGCTGATAAATGTGTGTTTACATGCACCATGCATGCATTTTTATTTGATACGTATACTGTAGTTGCTTACACCGATCAGCTATAACTATAAAACCACTGAAATGTAAAGTGAACAACAGTGATTATACCATTACAGTGACATCAGTCATGGGGTGGGATGTATTATGCAGCCAGTGAATGGCCAGTTCTTGAAATTGATGTGATGGAAGCAGGATAAATACACAAGTGTAAGGATCTGAGGTACTTTGACTTTGAAGTGCCGCAAGAGTGGCTCACTCAGAAAGACTGGATCAGAGCATCTACAAAACAGCAGGTCTTTGCAGTGGGGTAAGTACATGACAAAAGGAAGGACAAATGGTGAACTAGGAACAGATTCACACACACCTGGGGCTCACTGATGTGCATGGGGAGTGAAGTCTTGCTCCCTCAGAACAACACAGTTTACTGAAAAGTTAATGTTGGTTATGCTAGAATGGTGTCAGGACGCAGAGTGTGGTGTATGCAGACCACACACATGAACATCAACACTGGACTATGGACAATGGAAGAAGATGGACTTGTCTGAAGAATCACATTTGCTTATACATCATATGGACTGAGTGATTGTGTGTCCCTTTTGTTTTGAAGAGATGGCAGCAGGATGGAATACGTGAAGCAGTGTGATTTTCTGGATAATGCTCTGGTGGTAAATGTTTGGATTTTTATACGGTTTATCTACTTAAACGTTGTTGCAGACCAAATCTAGACCTTTATGGAAATGGTGATCCGTAAAGGCAGTAGCCTCTTTCAGCACGATAATGCGCCCGCCACACAGCACAGACTGTTCAGGAACAATCTGAAGAAAATTGGCCTCCAAATTTCCCATCTATGGGATGTTCTGGACAAACAAGTCCAAACTATGTAAGCTCCACGATGCATCTTACTGGAATTAAAGAATGTGCTGTGAACTGCTTGGTGCCAGATACTACAGCACACCCTCTGAGGTCCTGTAGAGTCCATGCCTTAATGGGTTTGAGCTGCTTTGGTGACAATAGTGGAACCAACACGATAATAGACAGGTGGTTTTAATGTTATCGCTGATCAGTGTATGTTGCCCAGTTTTTGTATTTGTAAATATTACTCACTAGCTGACGACAACTTTGGAAAAATGTTTAAAGAGTACTGGTATTGGTCATCCTTACACCGTAATATGTTTTAGTGAAACAGACACTTATTTTAACATAACTTCACAAAAGTGGATAATTTTATCTTGTGGTTTACTTGCGGAGGCTGAACCAATGGTTAGCAGGCGTGTTACCAGGAAGTGACGTCAACACACTGGGCAGGGTTGTCCAGCACAATATATATTATATATATATAAGAAGTTGTTAAGAGGCAACTATTACTAACAGTTTCGAGGACATGGGTGTAAATGGTTACCTGTTTGAGCCAGAGATGAAGCAGTTTTGTGTAGACAGTGAGACGTCACATTCTAATGACTCTGGGGGCGAGAATGCCGCCAGAGATTAGCGTGACGGTAAATCCAAAATGACTTATGCAACTAACGTTTTGCCAACTCGGCTTTCGTGTCTTTAGATGGTTTAGGAATAAAAAGAAACGTTTTCCGCGATTTCAACTGTGCAACTTAGCATTGGTATTATGACACATGGGGTCAGTGATGCAGCCCAGCCAATTCAGGGAACTCGCATCATTACCAGGCTGGAACAGCTAATCAGAAAGGCAACATGTCTCTGTGCATGCCTTGTGTCGTAACACTCGTGCCCACTTTAAAAACAGGCACGGACTGAAATTGCCGGAAGGAACCGCTAATATCATACGTGGTTGGTTTAAATAGCTATTAAGACTAATTCACCACTGGTACACTTTAAGCATACTGCTATCAGGTAGTGTATAAAGTGATTAGATGTTACTGTTTCACTTACAGCTGATTCCTTAACTTTTACATTGTGTTCATATCATATATTAGCGTATTATATTTCATACTTTATATAAATCTGAATCTTTTTTTGTTATTATTATCCAATATTTAATATCTATTATTAAAGTCAATTTATTTTTGAAGCTTATGGACCATATGATATGGTACTACCTTATAATAACATTGTCCATATAATGTTTCTTTCAAATATTGTTGTTCTCTTTATTCTTTATCTTTGACCGAAATAAATCTACCTTTTTTTTTTTCTTTTTTTCTTTTTTTGCTGCTGCTGCTTTTTTTTTTTTATATATAGTTTTTTGCTCAGAGATCATCTGCAGCATACATTTTGTCTCAAATGAGCAAAAGGCTCATTAGTAATACTCTGTGCCGATATCACCTCGGTAACCATGCCAAGTAAACACGGCCATGATAAAAGGAGATGCTATTTGTGAAAAGCAGTTATTAGGTGCAGTCCAATCATTGAGAAAGTGGGAAAAAAGAGAATTGGAGGAACCTGTAAAAGCGAATGAAAGCTGTGAGCATGGTGTCAGAAAGGGCAGTGGAAAGAAGCTGTAGCGCTGCCTAGAAAACAAGCCAAATGAAAGCAAGTAACAAAAGAGCAGTGTGGGTTGCATTTAGTCTTAGCCTTTTGTCCACTTATATTTTTTTGTGTTCAGCTTGGAGAAGGTGCTTGAAGCTATCACCAGTGCAGGGGAAAGGAAGGAGACCAGCCGCTTCAGCCCTATAGTCCAGGGTCTCACTGACCACTCCGTCCAGCTCCAGGTGAGATTTTATCACCATTCCCCAGTGAAACTGTCATGCAAATGAAACACACCTCCATTTTTAATGAACGATGAAGTGTTTGGTCTGTACTGGTCCATTCATGATCTGCATATGCTTCACCAGAAGTCTGATATACAGGTTTTTATTTCATACTGTAGAGATTTTACACACACTCCAAGGTGTGACGTTAATTAATATTTACAACTGACTTGTCTTCGGGTTGTTTAGAGTAAGAATTCCCCACGGAATAACATGCTCACCACATATAGCGCAAATCCCTAGAGGAGCTATCAGTTGCTGAAATAAATTTGTTTGCTACTTGCTTCAGCGCAACATTAACATTACAAACCCCTGAGAATCTTTTTTTTAACTTTTTTTTTTATTTAATTTTTTTTTTGGCCTGGCATAACTAGCAAAACACATCTAACAATAGCACAGTAGCATTCGAGCCAACCTGGCAGCTCGCTAATCATTGATTCTGGCAGGATACGAGACTGTTTGGAACTTGTTGCTTTATTTAGAACCTCTTGTTTTACTGCCATCTTTTTCTCAGGAAGCGATTTGCTGTCTTAGCACTAAGCCCTGCAGAATAACACTCCAGTGTACTTTAATCTACTGCATCAGTAACATGTATATAAAACTCTTGGTAAAATGCTCTAAAAAGGGCAATAGTTGATTTTCTTCCTGGGAAAATACCTACAACGTAACGCTGAACTGTGGTTTAAGCGATGACCTCAGGAAAAAAACGAGGTATTACGAGAAATCCTCCCATTCCTGACTTTGTTCACTGCAGCCCAGTGATATTTTTATAATGACATACCACTATATTTTACTTTTTACCGTTTATTTCATGTCATTTTATACCAATTTTACTGGGTTGACAGATCTTGAAATAAATTTATTTCAGTTCTGGTTTTTATGTCACTAGGCTTGTTACTCTGTTGTCACAGTGTGCAACCGGACTTCAGTTCCATTTTATTAACTAAAGCAGCAAAAATGCCTCACATGGCCAATGTATTCTATTTTTTAAAACATTTTTTTCCTCTACAAGCATTGGTTTAATTACTGCCAAATTACAAATAAAAAGTTACTCGTGTTAGTCAGTCGGTGGTTTTTCCTCTTCACCACTCTCAATTTCTGTAGTTTTGCATCACTGGTGCAGAATGAGCACAGTAATTGCAAAAAGTAAATGTAAACATGGCCTAGGTTTAAATCTTTTTATTTTATGGATTTAAAAAAAAATATATATATTTTTTTTTAGTAGGAAAAGAAGGCTTAAAGAAGGGCAAATGATTCCTCTTTTGCCCAGCATAATGCCAGTTAAAATATATATTAGTGATTTTCAGATTCTTTTCTGTTTAATTTATAGTATCAGCTTGTTTGTGGTTATAAAGCATTTCGTAATATTTACCATGTACAGCACAGGTGTCAAACGGGCAAAATTTGACCTGCCCACTCATTTTATGTGGTCCACGAGAGCTTTCAAAGATTAGTGTTACTGGACTGCATGTACTCTCTGGTGAAACTCTTGAATCTGTACGCAGAGTCATTATGCATTTTACATAGTAGCCCTGAATTGTATCATTAGAGTATGATAGTACAGGTTATTGTTCCATGTTGCCCCGGCGCAACTGCCCGTGTAAAATGATTTGTTCCGGAACAACTTGATACCGGTGAGGGCGCCACTTTTTTTTAAGGTGGTGCAAGTTGTTCCCGAACATCTTTTTCAAGGACAACTCACCTGAAGTGAACACAATTGGTAAGTAGGATGGTACCATCCATCTGGGTTATAAAGGCTTTTAAGGCAGATGTGTGGTTCCACTGTAGTCGATTGCATTATCGCCATCTACACAAATAAAAATATGACTCTCTCTCTGCGTTGCCGTTCTTTAAACATTCTAAGCAATTCCATACATTTCCATTTAAATTTTTAGTTTTTTTCGTCACTGCCTTTTCCTTACTAGAGCCTTGTAATCATTGAAATATATGAAAGCCCACTGTATGTCCTTGCCCAACATTTTCTTTCTGATCACTGATTTGCACATGTGCTTGTGTGCTGTCTCTCTAGCCTCCAGCTTATCACCACATTGAGAGTAACTGTGTAAACACCTAGGAATGTGGCTGCAACTTGTTCCGTGTCCAATCTGTTCTCGTTGCCCATGTAAAAGGAGTTAAATTGGCATTTTTTGTCATGTATTGAACTCTGATATTAGCTGAAGCTTTCTGAAAGTCCCGCCTCCTTGATCCCACTCCCATCTGGCCAGTACTTTTGATTTACGTTCTGTCAAGGTAATGTAGCATGTTTTATATTTACGAACATAAGCTATTTAAAGAAGATCGCAAACTTCCATCATGGCAAAAAAAAAATAAAAGTTCACAGCACCCCCTGCTGGGACACTTCCCAAAAAATTCTTATCTCTCAATGTTAAAGAATCCTTTAAAATCATTCCTGGATCCAGAATTTTATCTGGATCATCTCATCAAAGTCTAATAGAGTCTTTCTTGTACACAGCTTAATCTGGTAGAAATGTCACAAAAAATTCACACATACTGTAACGTCTTTAGAAATTCTCCTAACAAGCAAACACAATCACACAAACTGAAGGTAAAACAGAACCTCGTTTAACGCTTATAATGAAAAATACATCAATTAATAACACTAACTAATTAAAAGTAATAATTAGAGGGTGATAAAATACTCAATTTGTTTGTTTCGTTTTCTTGTGCCAGTCAGTGTAGATGGGCTTAAACAGATTAACAATGGGTCTGATGTCAGTACATGCATGATTAAATATTACCAGTCCATCGCAGAGGTGGTTAAATAAAAGGTAATTTGGTCTGTAATCTTTTACAGGGAAGTTGGGAGAAGAAAGGCCAATCTGCTCTGGAAATAAAATCACAACGTAGCACCTGCAAATGATGAAATTAACCCAGGTCCTCATGTAAATCCAACACGAGCGATAAATAGGGCTATAATCAACCAACAGATGCTGTGCTGATGATCCTGATATCAGGCCAATACAGAGAGAGCAAGTACAGATAAATTAACAGAAGGAGATAAGAGGCTGGTGTATCATTACTGTTATTACCAACAACAAAAACACTGCTCTGCATTTGCAGGCTGTGCAGGTGGTATTTTGGTTCATAGCATATGCGAATAATCACCAAAACTTTGTGGACGCCTGGAACGAGATGCTCGAAAATGTCATGCACATGAATGTTAAGTGTTCGCATACTTTTGGTCGTACAGTGTAAATAAATGGAGGTTTGTGACTTTGGTAGTGCACTAATAATTTTCCTAGAAAAATTGTGTTTCTAAAAGGACGTTGAAGTTGGAGATTAATTAACAGATATTTTTGAGCTTCAGTATCTTTAGGTGAAGAATTAATGACGGAGTACGGCATAGATTAATATCGGGGTGACCTCTAATCATCAACTGTTCGCTGATTTCATCTGAGGAGTGTGATTCAACTGCTGAGTTATCGCTGTAATGTGTGGTACAGGACACTGCGTGTTTAATGCACAAAAGAGACGGGCAAAAAAGATTAGGAAAAAAAAATAGACATAGCAATCAAAGAGCCAAACAGAAACAGGTGATATTAATCATGACACAATCAGACCTAAAGCAAAGAGATAAGACGGAATGTGTGCGCCCCATAGCGCTGGGAGCCGTTCATGAGCCCGAAGGATAGGGCAGTGCTATTCATAGCGGGTGAGAAAAACTATGAAATGGGTCTTGCGCCAAGAGTTAAGACAAGACACATTTAAGCTCTTTTTCTATGGTGACGCGAAGAAAATGGAGGTCAGCGGTGCAAATGGGAATGTGGATTAGTTAAGCAAATAAATAAAACCATAAAACTGATTCAGCGATGGGCAAGACCTGACCAATCAGAGGTGAGTTCAAGATCACTGCGTAGTGTAGTAACCCGCTCACGTGTTACAATCATCCTGAATATTTGCATAGTTACAGAACGGTAAAGGAACATTTACCGTTACATACATTTACTACAACAGCTACCTCTACTACTACTATTAATACTACTGCTTCCTCTACTACCACTATTAATACTACTACTACTATTACTACTTCTACTACTATTAATACTACTACTACTTCTACTATTGCTACATCTACAACAACAGCTACCTCTACTACTACTATTAATACTACTACTATTATTACTACTACTACTTCTACTACTACTACTTCTACTATTGCTACTTCTACTACAACAGCTACCTTTACTACTACTGTTAATACTACTGCTTTCTCTACTACTACTATTAATACTACTACTACTATTGCTACATCTACTACAACAGCTACCTCTACTACTACTATTAATACTACTGCTTCCTCTACCACTACTATTAATACTACTACTATTACTACTTCTACTACAACAGCTACCTCTACTACTACTATAACTATTATGCTACTGCTTCCTCTACTACTACTATTAATACTTCTACTATTACTACTCCTACTACAACAGCTACCTCTACTACTACTACTATTAATACTACTGCTTTCTCTACTACTACTATTAATACTACTACTATTACTACTTCTAC
>JAQMYF010000017.1:19703618-19717453 GCA_030014195.1 Neosilurus mollespiculum | reverse complement strand
TCTCTCTCTCTCTCTCTCTCTCTCTCTCTCTCTCTCTCTCTCTCTCTCTCTCTCTCTCTCTCTCTCTCTCCCCCCTTGTGCTTTATCGGTCTGTGTGTCATTGATATTTAGGTAGATGAAGGTGTGGCTGCAGGCCTGATGGCCTTGCTGTTGGGATTAAGTGGGCCGTGCTCTTTATTGATTTTGTGTGAGTGCCATAAATTGTGCCACACTGCCCCTAAGCAATGTTAAATTCTTATCTGGAATCAAGGTCTCTTCAACCTCTCCTATCTGCACCTCTTGCTGTGTAATTGGATACATTAAATAGGAGCCAGGCGCATCTGGGCCTCGTGGGCCTTATGAAAACAGGAATAAAAGGCAGCTTAATTCTACATCGGCCATGACACAGGGGCGAGGCAGCAGTCATCACAGCATGTCCGTCACTCCTGTCAGACTCTAAATCATTCAGCTGTTTAAAACTTCCAGCTGTCTCTTAAAAACACTTAACTTTTATTATCTCTTTATTTTCAGACCTATTTCACTCTTTCACGCTCATGAGCAGTAACGAAGCTGGTTTTATTTGATACATTTATGACATAAGCACTGGAAACCTCTGGCGTTAATGGGCTTTTACTGTATTTCATCATAGAGCTTGTGTGTTGAATATAATGGATTGTGTACTCAACACACCCAGACGTGTGCTCTCTGTGTTTCAGGCCTCAGTACTTTAAGATCATAGAGGAATGTGTGTCTCAGGTTGTACTACATCGCAGTGGGACAGACCCGGATTTCTCCTACCGCAAGCGTCTGGATGTGGACTTCTCTCATCTTCTCGGTGTGTGTGTGGGTCACTTTTTCTTATTAGTGCAGTAATGGCGGTGCTCTTGTGTCTCTGATGTTTATTTGTATTTTTTCAGAGGTGTGTGTGGATAAGGCACGGGCAGATGAATACGAACAGAGGGCTTTGGAGTTGGAGCAGAAGGTCAGCAACTTTTCTTGTCTCACTGCTTTGTTACTCTTTCCTTGTCTCTTTGTTCATCTCTTCTCTTTTTCTAAGCCTTCACTGGTTTCTTTCCTTCTTTTATTTTAACTACACCCTGTTTTATTTTTTTTTAAATTCCAGATTGTGGCCTTTGAAGAGTATTCAATACTGCACCATTTAACCCTCCTTAATTAGAGGCTGTGTATTCGAAATCGTTCAAACAGCCATTTGTAATGAACAGTATTCGGAGATTAAAAAGACGGCCATATTGATTATTCAGAGTGCACCTTTGGTCGTCGCAGTTCGGTAGAAATATCCCCATGCTGCATCTGCAGTCTAAAAGCCAACCCCTTGTAATGTTTGTGGAGGTATACATGCATGCAAGCACTATTGCTCCTGATTTGTAGTCCACTAGACACGCCCTCTCTCTATTTGTTCAGTGAAGAACATGTCACATACCACAAATTACATTTTCGTGAAAATTCCTACAATGTATGGCCAAAAGTGCATGGACATCTGACTATTGACCATCCCATTCCAAAACCATGGGCATTAATTATGAACTGTCATGATTTTACTGTTATAATAACCTCCACTCTTCTGGGAACGGCTTTCCAGTAGATTCTAAAGTTCAGCTATGGGGGTTTGTGTTCAGTCATTTACCAGAGCGTTGGTAAGGACAGGCTCTGATCTTTTATCTGTCCCCCAGTTCCAATAAAAGGAAAATTGTAATGCTACAGCATAAAAAAAGGCATTATATACAATTGTGTACTTCTTTAGCTTTTAACATAATGGGTTTGACATGAAGGTGTCTAGTCTACATACCTCTGGACATATAAATGAAAGATGTGATGTCTACATAAATGTCTGAGATATTTATACACAATATTTGACTCCAGCTTTAGCAGCGTCTGAAAACACGTCGAGCTGCTCCACCTCCTTGATCCACACACACAGCAAGTCAAAACATCATGACTTTAGTAACATTTGTTTGATATTTCGTATAAATATATACTTCACAGAAAAGGCACGGTCTAATTTTCCTCTACCTCATGATTTAAAAAACATTATCCCGAGTGGATAACGCTTTATGAAAACGAAGGATGGTTAGGATTTTTCATGGTCACGTGGACCAGGCAGCGTCATCATTCTCACACTTTAAAATGGAAAAAAAAAAGCCATAAAAATCTCATTTTGGTTTGTTTTCCTTATGTTTCTGAGTAGTATGTTCTAAACTTTTCTAAACTGAATGATTAGGCTAAACAGACACCGTTAGCTACACTCGAAGTGCATACTTCGAGTGTAATGGTTAAAATATGTAAATATTAATCATTTTAGGTTTTTTTTTTTTTTTTTTACATGTACTGTGTATATAAAAACTTATGCAAGTTAAAGAATTGCTGTCATACAACATAAATCTTTTTTTTTTGCTGGTCTTCCCATGTAGTATATACTAAAACAGTTCCGTGCCTCAGGCTAGGTGGA
Organism: Neosilurus mollespiculum; assembly: GCA_030014195.1. Classification (NCBI taxonomy): domain Eukaryota; kingdom Metazoa; phylum Chordata; class Actinopteri; order Siluriformes; family Plotosidae; genus Neosilurus; species Neosilurus mollespiculum. Next base: position 19,715,007 of record JAQMYF010000017.1, on the reverse strand, counting down.
TGTTGACGAACTGAATACTTGCCTTTATGTTCTGTCTCGGGGACTGTTCAGTGCTATCCACCTAATCAAATATAAATCTAATAAAATAACATCAGGGCTATTTCTAGACATGTTTTAGTTGTGATGTTTTTGGTTCTTTTGAGAACTGAATGTTATTGAAGGGCTAAATTATCTGTGGATGGAATAAGAACATTAATAATAAAGAATGGTTATAGTAAAATTTTGTCTAGAGATGGGTGTAATAATCTTATATTTTTTTCTGAAATATCATAACAGTAAAATGTCAGATTGTTTGGACTAATTTTAAGGTATTTTACCATTTCTTGCAGCACTGACTGTAAACTCCCGAGTGGGATTAAATGGTCATGTGCAACCTGCGGCTCTGAAAGGGCTTTTTCAGCCCAACACAGTTCATTAATGCATGCTGCAAGAGTTGTATTCTAATAAATTGTGTTAAGCTTCAAAGGACAAAAATAACCGTGTGTGGTTATTACTTTGGGAGTTTTGCACACAACTCTATCATTCCGAACCCATTAAAGCAAGCAAACAAACAGCAACAAAAAAAAATAAACCGAAGGCTTCACTCAGCAAATCATGTGTAATACGTAGTAAGACAACGTGTCTGTCTATTTCCGTATATTTTTTTAAAAAGGTGATATAAATTAATGGCCTTTGCTGAGTGTTCAGTTAGCACGTTAATGCTCGTCGAATAAAAAAGTATGTTTTGTCAATGTATCCAACATTCACGATCTTGGAGCATGGCAACAGTAAACACTTATTTTAAACCAGTACCCTTACGCTGAACATCATGATAAACAGTTTATATAACTAAACAGCCCACAGATTTAATTCACAGATTTAAATCAGTTCCATTGTTTTTTGTTCATGATTTTGACTCTGATTAACAGTGTGAGTGTTACAGGATGTGTAACCGCACAAACATTGCTAGTGAAGATTTCTGTGTGTATGTGTGAGAGATTCACTCATTATTGATGCTAATTAGACTTTTCAATGCCCTGAAAACAGTAATTTGGAGCAAAGTGCTCTGTGTCCTTTATAAATGAATCACATTTGGATGATCATTCTTCCTCCTGATGTTAACGAGAACTGTATGATGTAGCACCTGTGGTTCTGCAGCCTCGCCCCCCACAGCGTCATCCCTCTGACTGCTTTCAGGGTGAAGGGGTGTGTCTGCAGCACTGATGTTGATTAAATGAATGCAGACCAGCCAGCGCTTCCTTGTAAACTTTCGACATCCTACTGTTGTCTTTAATCAAAGTGTTCCGAAGCCTCCACTTATCGAATAAATAATGCTGCTTTAACTCGCTCAGATTCAGTCTAGTTTTTGGTACACTGGTTCATTATTCAGTCTTTGTTCAGTAATGTCCAGTAATGTGCCAATAATTTGTGATTCGTTTTGATTTGGCTTCATGGGGTTGTTCTTATAAAGATGAGATGCACCACATGAAATCAAGTATGCACTGCTGTGGTGTATGTCCTTGAAAAGGGCTTCTCTAATGCTACTTCTGACCTCCAGTTTGATGAAGAGATCATGGGGAGACAGGAGGCCTTGGCCCAGCTCCTGAAGAAGGAGGAGAAAATCAGTGAGCTGGAGGCAGAGGTGCAGGTCTTCAGATCTAAGGTATTGCACCCCCCATCACCACCACCACCTTGATTTTCCCCTTGCTGTCACCTGTTAACATTTCAGCCTAGCAATAAATAAGTGAATGACTAAATAAATAATTAAATACTGCCTTCTTTCCCTATCTGTTTAAAAAAAAAAAAAAAAAAAAAAAAAAAGCCTTTTAAAATACACGTTATGGGCTGCACGGTTGGGTTGTAGTTCGCACGTCTGCCTCACAACACGTCCCGGGATCAGGTGTTTTTGTGTGGCGTTTGCCTGTTCTTCTCCGTGCTTGTTTGTTTTTCCTGCCACAGTTAAAACACATGCACATTAGGCCGATTGGCTGTCCCAAATTGCCAGTAGGTGAGAGTGTGGAGAGTTGTGTGAGTGTACCAGTGCCCTGCCATTGTCTGGTGAGCTGTTCAGGGTGTACCCCTCTTTCGCCCAGTGTCAGCTGAGATAGGCTCGAGCCTCCCCTAACCCTAGTAGGATTAAGTGGCTTGGGAAATGAGTGAGAATGCACACTATGAATGGAAGTCAACAGTAAAGATCAGTATAATGTGTGATCTATAGTCTATGTTTGTTTTTATAAGGAAACAGTGATCTTTATATCTGCTGATATTATATTTCTCCAAGAACTTTTTTTAAACAAGAAATAATTTTAGAAATAGACCAAAAATATATCTATCGTATATATCCTACCTGTGTCCAGACATGTCATTCTGCACTCTCTCTGGTGTAATACACTCCTTTACTGCTCTGTAGGACAACACGGACACAGTAGCATCTCTAAGCAGGGCGGGTTGATGCAATGCCCGGCACAATGTCTGAAAGAGTTTTGTTTGAACCTGCTAGCTAGGAAATGCGCTGAGAAAAGCAATCATGTCTTGAACAGGGTTGCTATTCGTTTATTTATTTAAAATTCAGTGAGCCAACTTCTCCACAGCTAAAGTGAGGCGTAATTGCACTGAATTGCTGTTGAAGTGGCTCCACTATTTCATCCTAATGTGATCAGAAATATGGACAAAGGTAATTGTTAACCAAATTCCCATCTTTATTATCAACTCAACCACAAACGTGTTTTGGCGGAGGTGTTGTAAACACCAGCATTTGTTTAGCGGTGAACAATCTCGACCACACCAGTGCATGGATTTTCACTAAACTCGGTGGCGGACCTACCCTTCCTGAGCCCCAGAGATGATTTGATTTTGAAATGCCAAGGTCAATGGTGAAGGTCAGGGCAAGGTCAGATATTTTTGGAGATGGAGTACTTATAAGTTCAAAATGAGATTCGATACTCGAGTACAGTTACTATGGAATACAAAACAGAAACCATGAATGGACTTTCAAATGAGACCTTGAGTGATCTTCAAAGGTCAAACCCCAGCCATCTTGTAAAACCTTCAAACCAAGAGAGTATTTTTGCTAATTTGGTCACATACAGGTACTATAGAACATATCATAAAATGAGCACGAAGATAATTGAAACCAGTAGCATATAAGGCCTACTTGCTACATTATCCATGCTGCATTTTCATGTACCTTGTACCCTGTGAGTGCTTCTCCAGTTTTTAATGTGGAGAAAAACTAATAAACCCTGCAAATACTACAAGCAAATGTCGGTACAAACAAATGTAAGATGGCTGTGTATCTCAACACATCTTATCAAATGGTGTCTGATTGCAAATCAACCAGTTTACCTGTTCTAAAAGTATAATTTAGTACCTTTATATCACAAAAAAGGTAGTTTGATCTTTCAGTTTTAGCGTAAAAAGACCTAAAACGGTTAAAAAGCTATTCATGACTGTGTTATTGTAGACAGTTAAACAAGTAGAGAGTAAAGCTAATTTTAAACTGTGTCATTAAACCAGACGGATGTGTGGCTCCTGCATGTTGCCGTGCCATACTTTGTTGATGAATGTAGCTTTGAGGTGAAGTAGTGTGCAGTGCACACAAACCACGGTTTTACCTGATATTTCTTTTGCTGCTTTCCCGCAGTGCTATGCTGCTAGAAATTGGTAGAAAATCTACTGACACACCATGAAACGTTTATGACTTGCATGCAAAAAGAAAAGCTTTGTAGAAGCTCCATGCTGTCACTCCTACACACTTTCGGAGCTGCTTTCAATCAGTATGTGATCTGACTCATCCAAACAGTTCTGATCCGGCAAAATAATTTGACTTTTTGGGTGAGTTCTGCTATAATTAAATCATAGCTATGGGTGTACTCTGTGGAAAGACATTTATGGACGCCCTGACTGTCAGAACCATATGTGGGAGTTTCTGAAACTTATGGCAGCACGGTGGATGCATTTCTCTAGATAGAATAGCTTTGTATGTTGTAGCATTATTTCCCTTTAAGGGAACCTCAAGACGCAGATATGCTCCAGCATGACAATACTCCTGTGCTCAAAGTGCCATGAAGGTATTGTGAGGTCATCATGAAGTCATTATTGGACTGGAAGAACTGGAGGGTCATGCAGTGTACTGAAGCCCGACAACCTAGTTGAATTCCTTGGTGTTTACTGTAGCAGCAAAGAGGGACTCAACAAGTCCAGCAAGGTGCAGTGGTCAGGTTTCCAGATACTTTTGGCTATACTGTGCATATTTCTTGGATCGGCCATTGATAACTGCGTATTAAATGAGAGATCTTCAGCATCATGAAGACGTGAAACCCACCGTTACCAGTGGTTCTAATGCAATAAATGTGGCTCCTGTTTATTCTTGAGTTCCAGATGGGTTGGGAGCGATCGAATCTTCCTGATTCTTAATCCTGATTTGCTCCTGTTATTAGTTTGATAGATCCGATTTCTGATGAAATGAAAGAACAGATTCAGACTCAATTTATTGATCAGTAGCACAAAAGGATTCAAATCTGAAGTAATCTGGCTAAATGACATCAAGACATCAATTTAAATACTTACCACTTGAAATATTTGGCACAGGCATGTTAAATTAGTTTTTAAGCATCTTGTTAAGCAATTACTAAGTGTGAAGAATGTTCATCCCTGCTCAGGTAGTAGAAGCCATGTGTTATTTTCTCCCCAGTTGATCCTCAAACCTTCAGATTGCCATGATAAATAGAGCATCAGCTGAACTGTTTATTTGATGAATAGGTTTTTGGCTCACTAGGCCCCATCGATAGTGCCGATCAGTTGTTAAATAATGGAGCCCAACGAGCGAAGTGAAAGTTTGCAATACAGGCAGTTAAAGTGATCCATCTCTGCAGTCTGCTATCATTTGAAGCCATTCCATGTCCCACATAAACGTTGCTGTAATTCATTCTATTTTATTGCCTAAAACGTATGATTTAGGATGGTCGGGTTAGTGTTTAAAGGAAAGCATCTACATTTTCCATAAATTCTTGCCTGTAGCTGTTCTCCATCTTGACTACATAATAACATTACATACTGCCTGTTGTTTCCATTTGGTTGTATAAAGTGGGGGTGTTTGTGTTTTGGTTTACCCATATATTCAATTCGATAAATGGATTTAATCGGGATACCTAGAAATTTCATTTGCACTTCTGTTTGATGCTGCATATTATTAGGGTTTTAATTAAATTTACTGCATGTAATTAAATATTCTTCTTGGCAAAATTGTTCAAGCTTTGTGAAATTGGATGAAAAATGTTAATAAACAATTTTTGCAAGAGATTTTCACTTGGAATGTGTTCTGGGCTTGGACCGGACCAGTCTAACACATTCAAGTTGGCTTTGAATCACTTCAGTGTAGTGATTTGGCAGTTTGCCTATGGGCTTTGTCCAGTTGGACGACGAAGCACTGCCCCACTCGGAAAACTCTTGCAGACTAGAGCTCATTTTCTTCTAGAATTTCCAGGCACGTATCTCTAGCTCTTCTTCACCCCTGATCAGTATCACAGACACCGTTGATAAAGGGTTCCCCCACAACATACTACCACTGCCATGCTTTAGTGTTGAAATAGTGGTTTCAGGGTGATGAACCTTATTGGGTTTCTGCCCAATGCTGGGTTTTTGGCTAGGGTTAAAAAGTTTTAATCCGTATTTCCTTACTTATGCAAGGCACTGTATTTATACATAAGTATATAAACAAAAACTTTTTGCCCTAATTCTGCTGGTATAATAACTTTCAGTCTCCTGGGAAGGCTTTCCACTAGATTCTGGGGTGTCGCTGTGGTGTGGTTGCCCACTTGGCCTCAAGAGCATTAGTGATGCTAAGCTCTAACGTTGGTTGAGGAAGTCTGGGGCACATGAATGTTCTGGTTCTTTCCAAAGTGTTCAGGTCAAGGGGTTGAGGTCGGGACTCTGTGCTGGACACTTTTCACAGTTCTTCCACTCCAATTTCAGCAAACCATGTCTTCATATGTCTTCATATATCTTGCTGGAACAGATTTGGGCCTCTTAGTTCTCGTGAAAGGAATTTGCAAATGTAAAGATATTTTAGGTGAGATCCTAAGAAGAACCTCACTGCAAGGTGTCCACAGACATTTGACGGTGTAGTGTGCACCGACAATAGAGTCTATCTAATTGTTACTGGAGGCTCAAAGTGTCTAATGTTTTTACTGATTCCCACTGACTGTGTGCTTCTGGACTTCCTTTTTCCACTTTGTTCAGTTTGGAAGTCTGCACCCCGTCCCAGCCGCACCTTCATCCTTTCCACCAGGACCCCTTCCTCCACCTCCTGGTTCTGGGGCTCCTCCTCCTCCCCCACCTGTACCAGGCTGTGCCTCTTTGACCGGTGTGTCTCCGCCTTGTGGCATCCCTCCTCCTCCTCCTCCTCCCCCCCCTCCTCCTCCTCCAGGGCTGGGGGGTCTTATGTCCTCCCCTACCCGGAATGCGCTGCCGTTTGGCCTTCAACCCAAGAAGGAGTTCAAGCCTGAGACCATCATGAAACGCCTCAATTGGTCCAAGGTAAGAATTACATCTGATGACATTCACTAAATGCTACCAACGTAACCATGTACGGTAGATTATGGGTGTAACTACAGTATAGTTCATTAAAGCATGTAATTTTAATATTGTGTGATATGGACAACTTTACAATTGTGAATTAAATGCATTTTCTGATACTGTTTTTCGGAGATGTAACAATAATAAAAACTCAAAGTGAGCATACGGCAGTACTGGAGTACTGGTTAGCACGTCCTCCTCATAGCAAGAAGGTCCTGGGTTCGATTCCCACGCTTGGGTGTTTTTGTATGGAATCTGTATGTTCTCCTCCTGCTTGTATGGGTTTCCTCTGGGTACTCCAGTTTCCTCCCAAAGTCCAAAGACATGCACATTAGGCTAAATGGCTGTTCCAAATTGACCCCTGCTGTGAGTGTGAATGGCTGTGTGTGTTGCCCTGTGATGGTTTGGCGAGTTGTACAGGGTGTACCCTTTCTAGGCCCCATGAGTCGGCTGAGATAGGCACCAGCCTCCCCGCGACACTAGTGGGCAGTTAAGCAAATGAGTGAGTGAGAGAAAAGTGAGCATGTATCCTTAAAGTTCACAGTTATTAAGAATGTGACCAGGCTTCAGCTTATCACCTGCAATCATGGAACGCTTCATCTCCGTTTTATCTCTGTAATAGTGTGCTGGTAGTTTATCACGATGGTTAGTTTCTAAAAAAATATGCTGACTGATTACATCACTACTTGGATAAACCTAATGTTGTACACATTATCCAGAGAAAGATTCACAAAAACGATAATGTCAGAGAAACGTCTAAACTGCATTCTCTTATTGAAAATTCCATCAGGCAGAGTCTGCAGCTTAGCCCAGCTTTTCACAGCCATACATATGTAGTGATTTATTTTGCAAGGAAAAGCTTAAGGTTAAACCAGTTTTAATTGACATGTTGATCTTTGGTTATCATATCTTAGAATTTGACCACTTGATAATAATGGTACAAGTGGGATTTAAGCCTAAATTTGTTCCTACCTGGCAAACTACTTTAAGTTTTCTCACCTCAGGATCTGTACACACCGCTCAACCAAGTCAGCTCCACTGTCAGCTCCACTGTTATACCAGTAATGCTGTCAGTTCACCTCTCATACCACCTTCATGGAGTCTGTTTCTGACCGTTTGAACAGACACATGCACATTTGTGGCCTGCTGGAGGTCATTTTCAGGGCTCTGGCAGTGCTCCTCCTGTTCCTCCTTGCACAAAGGCGGACGTGGCGGTCCTGCTGCTGGGTTGTTGCCCTCCTACGGCCTCCTCCACATCTCCTGATGTACTGGCCTGTCTCCTGGTAGCGCCTCCATGCTCTGGACACTACGCTGACAGACACAGCAAACCTTCTTGCCACAGCTCGCATTGATGTGCCATCCTGGATGAGCTGCACAGCCTGAGCCACTTGTGTGTGTTGTAGACTCTGTCTCATGCTACCACTAGAGTGAAAGCACCGCCAGCATTTAAAAGTGACCAAAACATCAGCCAGAAAGCATAGGAACTGAAAAGTGATCTGTGGTCACCACCTACAGAACCACTCCTTTATTGGGGTGTCTTGCTAATTGCCTATAATTTCCACCTGTTGTCTATTCCATTTGCACAACAGCAGGTGAAATTGATTGTCAATCAGTGTTGCTTCCTAAGTGGACAGTTTGATTTCACAGACGTGTGATTGACTTGGAGTTGCATTGTGTTCTTTAAGTGTTCCCTTTATTTTTACGAGCAATATATACATATTTGGGGGCGGCCTAACACACTCGGAGGGAATGCGCTATCCGCCCCCTCATACGAATGAGCTCACAGACGCCCATGATCTCTGTGAGTGACAGGGAAGTTGAGCATATGCCATCCCTCCCTCCACTGAGAGCTTGGCCAATTAGCTCCCATGGACTTCCAGTCACGGATGACTGTGGCATCAACCTGCATTCGAATTTGCTCTCTGGGGATCACCTTCGGATAAAACAAAGTCTAAAAGGGAAAACATGAATTAAAGCATCAACTGACAGATGATAATACACACCATAAAATTTAATTATAAACCTGTTCAATGCCTTTTACTGTATAATTATACTGCATTTTCACCGTGCCTATTGTATGATACATACGCTCTGCATTTAGTGGAGCTAAACACTAAACAACATTTTAACACTGAAGAATGTTGCTCTGAGTTACTAATAAAATATGGCAAAGGAACGTGTGTGTGTATGTATGTGTGTGTGTGTGTATGTGTATATATATATATATATATATATATATATGTGTGTATATATATATATGTGTGTATAAAAGCACACAAGCTAATTTAATGCGTAAAGCTGTTTAGGTGTTGTTGACTGGCACCCTAAAGGCCCTTCTGCCTTCACCTTATTCTCTCTTCCTGAATTTCACAGTTTAAAGAGACGTGACAGACAGTAAAGGGAGAATTAGAATTTTTGGAGTTCATTAACATCTATTATTGGCTGTTTTTGAATTTGAATTGATTCAAACACACACAAGACAACAACAAAGAAGAATAAAGTGTACATTATGACAGGTGTCTGTATGTGAATTTCATGTGTGAATCAGGTCTCCCAGAGAAGCAATCTAAAGCTTATAGGGAGCCTGAGCACGACAAGGTAGGCGAAAGAAATATATTAACATTCGCAAACAGACAAATATACAAGACAAGAGCAAAACAACAAAACGACAGACATGCAATGCTTTCCAAGTGTTAGTGTCTAAATATAAGTTTTCAGTAGTTTTTTTCAATGAGTCCTTAAAGGCGGAGATAGATCTCAACACTGTTAGTGTGTCTTCGAGCTCGTTCCAGATCTGCGGGCCCCTGCATGCAATGCTCAGGCTGGTCCTTTTAAGTCTTCTGTTTTTACTGGTGACGAGGTGTTTTTTCCTTGTGTCATATGTGTGCAGAGGACTGCAGACCTGAATGAGCTCAGACAACCTATTGTTTAACTTGTGGATGATTTGTTACATTAAACAGGCGTTGTGATACACGTTCAGTTCAGTCAGTCGGAGGAGACCAAAACGATGGAACAGTGGACGTGAGGAAGCATTTAACTTGGACCAAGACAGGGCACGAATTATCTTCTTTTGCAGGTTTTCTAACCTTATTAAATATCTAGGAGAGGTATTGCACCATATGCTGTTATGGTAGTTGATGTGGGGCTCAAATAAAGTTTTATACAAAGTAAGAAGAGCTGATTGAGGAAGATACTGTCTTATTTTAAAAAAAAAAAGAAAAGAAATAAGACCAACATATTTTTGATAATTTAGGTATAGATAATACGAGGTATTCAGTGTGAGTTTTAAAGCTAAGGGAATCGTCAGTGAGGACCCCCCAAAAACTTAGTGGAGCTGACCTGTAACAATTTATCATGTTTTACCTTAAGGCAAATATTTTTTTTATCTATTGCTTTATTGTTTGGTTGAAACACCATGTACTCCTGCTGATGTTAAGTGATAACTTAGTTAGCAATAGCTATCATTCCATCTACACCTGCAGTGCGATAGCTCTTCAGATTTATAATAATTTTATCTAGTTCGGTGGCGTCAGTAGGCTTCATGAAAAAGGATCTCAAATAATTACCAATAAGATATTGTTTGTAGGAAAGTCTCTGAGGCTGCTTGATTTTATTTGCAAGGTTTTCGCCAGTAGAGGAAAAGTAAGTATTGAAGTTAGCAGCAAATAGGGGTGAATTTCCAGTGACGTCAGGTAGCACTGTTGGCCTTTATTGAGGACTTTGTTGAGGACTGTCCAAGTTCTTTTGGAGTCACCCTGGGCTGCGGTGATGTGTTCTGTTTAGTAATTACGTTTACTTTTTCCCATTATGTGGGTGAGTATGGTTCTAAATTTGTAATATTTGCTTTAGTTGTCATCACTGGGTTTTTTAAAAATCGCTTATACAATTTGTTTTTGTTTTATGGAATTTAATATCCCTTTGGTGAGCCAGGGATTTGAATAATTTTTACTGCATATGCCAGTCTTTTCTGTGGTAGTATTGCAGATAGAATTAGTTATTTCCTAAATCAGTTTATCATATGCAGTGTCAGGATCACAGGAATTATATACATTGGACCATGCCTTAGTCTCCAAATTGTTACACAGTTGCTGCAAAGTTCTCTCATTCAGCAGTTTGACAGTTGTTTTATAGCGAGGAGGTGCAGGTTCATGTGCAAGGTTTAAAAATAACCCAACAGGGAAGTAATCAGATTTAACCACACTCTGACATATTTGTCAGAATATTATCAGTGATAGACCTGGATGAGTTTGTTACTCTGGTATAAGTTTTTATGGATGAAATGATGAGGGGGAGTGCAAGGTATTAACAAAGTAATTTGTGACGGTATCATCCTTGGATATATCTATATTAAAATCTCCAAGAACAATACAGTTGTTTTCCCTAATTAATGTGTAGAGGATTTCCTCAAGTTTGCTGTTAAAGATTGCAGGACTTGAATCAGATGGTTGATAGATTCCGATGATGATATTTCTGTTAACAAACAATGAATGAGTAATCATCATCCAGAGTAAGGTCATTACAGACAGTGACATGGAGTCTGGGATTTATATATAGGCATGCTCCCCCACCTGTTTTCTCCACTCTGTTATGATAAAGCTTGTAACCACCCATGCTTAGAGTATCTGTGTGTGATCATTAACCATGTTTCACTACAAGTAATAACATCAGAGCGTGTGTGTGTGTTAGAGATCGTGGAGTCAGAGCGTGTGTGTGTGTGTGTGTGTGTGTGTGTGTGTTAGAGATCGTGGAGTCAGAGCGTGTGTGTTAGAGATCGTGGAGTCAGAGCGTGTGTGTGTGTTAGAGATCGTGGAGTCAGAGCGTGTGTGTGTGTGTG